>JAJDFF020000602.1:0-12893 GCA_021527025.2 Geoglossum cookeanum | reverse complement strand
GTTCGTAGCCTCGCCGAGACGACCGTCCGATCGTGAACCCGTACGAGCACCTGCGACCACTCACCTAGACCCTAACACTCTGCAAATTATAAGTGTTTTTACTTAGCAGCTTTGAAGAGGAAGGGTTTTTTTCAAGCAATATATTTATGATAGCTATGTCAAGTAAGAGTATGCTAAAGAGTAAAAGAACTGATTTGAAGCTTAAGATTAGAAATTACTTTATCTATAGATTTTTGTTGATTTACTGAACTTGTGCATATATACTAAAGAACATATTGAACTTCTATAGTATCTAAAAGTACTTAGTGATCTTTTAGTTTTGTTAGAGTTGTAGGTATACTACAAATATAACTTATAGTTATTTGCAGTATTTCAAGATAGTCGGCAATTGCTTGTTAGCTCCAACCACTATGATAATATAAGATATAAACAGTAACACGATCTTTGTAGGGATAGTGATACCTAGAAATATGAGGTTGTACTGATATTTTGTCTAATATTTTAAAAATTATTATAAGTTTCTATAAGTTTATATATTTGTAAAGTATATTTTAAATCACTACTTGAATACTAGTTGATATTTCAAATATTCATCTTCTAGATCACATTGCAATTTTATTCCTCAGAATCAAAGGATATTCTCAATTTTTTTTTGAGTGAGGGAAATTGGTAGTGGCATACTACATTAGTAATCCCTTATGTTTGTATCCAAGTATATATAATGTCTATCAGAGAATTATCTGATGTGGTTTAGGGGAGCATAACCAGCTTTACTTAGTAAATAAAGCTAGGATAAATAGGTTTCATCCGCTAACCAGAAATCTTACTAACTACAACCATAGCTCAACTAAACATCTCTGGAATAACTCAAGGTACTTATCACAAATGTAGATTCTGGGCATTTGGAAAGTAAGGTAGGACTACTTTTATTCGACGATTTAAAGCTAAAGAGAAGAGGAGGTGTAGAAAGAGAATTCATATTATGAACCTAGCCTCCACGAGCCGCATCGAGCTGCATGAGCTCATCGCCAGACCCACGAACCTCGTGCAAAGCCCTCGAGCCTCTACATGGCCCTTAACCATGACGCAAGCCTCTACGCGGACTTCAACCGCGCTGCCCAATAAACCTACGGACCTGTTACAAATATCGCGGAAGCCTCAGTACGAGCCTCAGCCGGAGCCGCAACTACGAGCCCCACTCAAGCTCAATAACCTCAACACTTCGGATAGTACTCGAACTACCACTCTCGTATGCTCGTTACCAGTTACATGGGCTTCGTCTGACCTCACGATAAGACCCATACCACTCGCAGTATAGCTATGCGCCCAAATCGCGTCCGGCAAGGTTCGAGCGACCCGAGACATCCAAAACGGAGGTTCGAGAGCTTCTTCTTCTTATGTATATAAACGCGGGGTCTCTTCCAAGACCTACTTTTCTCTTTAGCTTTGAATCGTCGAATAGAAGTAGTCCTACCTTGCTTTCCAAGCGCCCGGAATCTACGTTCGTGACAATTCACGTTTATATATATAGGAAGAGAGAGCTCTTGAACTTGCTGTGAGCTGTCATGAGTCATACCAGCCGCAATAGGTTTGTTGGCTATTTTACGAATAGAAGTAGTTCGCGGTGTGGCCCATTCATAGGTCTGTTGGGCAGTAGGTTCAGTTGAGGTCCGCATAGAGTTTTGTATCATTGTTGAGGCCCATGTGAAGGTTTGAGGGCTTTGTATAAGGTTTGTAGGTTCGGCGATGAGCTTATACAGCTCAATGTGGCTCGGTGAGGCTCAGATCGGAATTTTGTAACATTTGTAATAGTACTACAGCATTTATTAAAGAACTAGCACTATGTAAGAATTTACTAATTACTAATAATGGTGTAGCTATATTAGCCTATCTCGACTAATTTTTAGCTAGTTTTACAGGCCTTAGGAACAAAATCAGGGACGAAGTGGCAGATATTAGAAATAACGTAATAATGCTCAGACTCAAAGCTAGTATAAGGTCAATATTTTTAAGCTTTTTATAACTTTGTTCTTATGAACTAGTCTCTTTAAAGACTTGAATTACTATACAAGATTTTAAAATGATTATATTACTAGCCTCAACTAAGCCTTTACCCTCCTTGTTAACCAGACAACTGGTGTGGCTATCCCAAATTTTTTTGCCATATTTACTACTTTTGGTAGAGTTTTAGATATATATGTGCTTTTATTATCATAGCTAAGTACTTTTCTAATTTTAGTTCTTGAATAAGAGATGATTTCGTACCTATCCTTCAAGCTTTGGGTCAGTCTACAAATAGACATATAGAGGTGAAGAAGAAGAGACTCAAACTATTTATCGGGATTGTAGATATTAGCTAAAGGGCAAGATAGTATTAATTTAATCCCTTTATATATGGAAGCTATTTTCCCAGAAAGTATTTTCTATATATATAGTCACCTCTAATAAGTATTTGACCATCTCTGTAATTAGCAGCTCTTACTATTAGATAAACTAAAAATTTTTTTATATGTAATAAGAGAAGTAGAAATCCAAATGCCATTCAAGCCTAAAACTTCAAGAAAAGAAGTATCCAATATTCAGCAGTCAGTAGTTATTATATGGTATAAAGCTAGAAAATCTAGTCACCAGATTGCTGCTTTTGAAGACCTTCTATGATCAATAGTTATCTCAATTGTTTGTTGCTCATAATTTCGCTATGAGAATCCTATTCACAACAAAATACGATCTTGATGACCTTCTAAAGTTAATGAACAAGATATATAAAAACTATATTATACTACTAAAGCCAATATTGAGCTATATCTTACAAAGTTATCTACTTCAAGCAAAAGTGTACATACTCTCCATCTCAATACTATTCGACATATATGTCAATGTGGAGGTATATTTTAATGAAAAGTAAGGATTAAGCCTTACTTAAGTTCAAAACATCAAAAAAAAAGATTAAAATAGTGTTAAGAATATAAGGATTAATCTATTGAGGAATAGCAATTAGTGATTTAGACGAATAAATTAATATTTGAGGTTAGTAAGAATTTACAAATGATATGGGTATTAAGATAAGTAGGAGAAGCATATTTGGAAAAGAACTATAGATTATCATTTAAGAGTAAGAGAATAAGTATTAGAATTTAGGGAACTATTTCAGGAATTGAAAAGGGACCACTTATTGTAATAAATGGCAAGCTTGATCAGAATCGATATCAGGAGAAAATTTTGGCATCAGTTAAGCTTTCCTTTTATAAAAAGATTTAGAGGATACAAGCTGGTAAAAAGGAGATACATTGGATGGAAGATGGTATAAGGTATCATAATATCAAAGCTAATCGAGTTTGGAGAGCCAGTAAAGCATTTGTTGTGATAAAATGACTAGTATAGTTCCCAGATCTCAATTCTATTGAAAATGTCTGGGCTATTATAAAGATGAGGATAAGCAAAAAGCATCATCTAATTAAAACTGCTACAGAGATAGGTCATGCAATCTAAGAAGAGTGGGAGACATTAACTGTTATTGATTATATTAAGTATATTAATTCTATGTGGAAGCATGTAAGGCAATGTATCAAAGCCAAAGGAGGCCCAATTAAATATTGAGTAACAGAAAGCATTGTATTTAACTCTATTTATTATAGAAACTATATTATAAGTCTATGCGACCGTTGGTTGTTGAGTTCTTATGCGGGAATCTCATTCTGATGAGGTGGTCGAACACTTATTGGAGGCGACTGTACAAGTACATACACGCGTGCAAGCTCCACTGTAGCCCTGTGACGTTCAAGGCCGTGACGAATCATGAGGTGGTGGGTGGTGACTGGTTCGCGACTCTGTCCCACACAGAGAGCTCTCTGTGGCTTCTCTATTTTGCTTTATTTTTTTTTCTTTCTTTCCTTCTTTCTCGAGAGCGAGCCGCATCCATACGCAGAAGGCCAGATAAACCTGAACGACGGGAGCTTCTTGCCTGGAGCCGCGCGCCGTCTCCTCGCAACCAACAGCCCCTTCACTGCCGCCAGTTAATTGATCCGTGAGTTGTCTGAGAGTCCCCATTCTGGGTAGCAGCTGTTGGCTTTTTGCAAACAAGCAACGCCGCTTAAAAGCCGGTAGGTTGGACTGACGTCGCTCGCCAAGTTTCTATCCCAGCCCCCCAATCCTACTATTTCCGTGCGTCTCTCGCTCTCGCCCCATTCTTACGACTTTAACGGCTCACTCACGCGATCGATAACCAATATCTCTCTTTCCAACAGCTTCCTGACGACTGCTTTCTGTTTTCTGGTACCGCCTTCTGGGTTGACGCTTCAATTGATATACGTCGTCCGAGCTTGTAGTCGCCTCTCGGTGCTTTTCCTGTCCGCTAGCGTGGCCTTTGACAGCTTTTCCTTGAAAATGGCTCCTCTACCATCGGCATCGTTGCCTTGGCAGCAAAGGTTCATGCTCGTGATGCAGACGCTGCAGTTCGCCTGGTTTGTTGGGTACGTTGTTGACTCGCTTTCCTTCAGTTCTATAGCACTGCGAGCTTGCAGAGACATGGCTGGGGCGAGTTCTTAACTGTTTTTCCTTTGCTTGGTTTGGTGGTAGGCCTAACAGCGCCCCCGTGTCTTGCGGCGGGTCTATTCGGAGGGCTTCAGCTCACGCGATTTCCCCCATTGCTGTTACACAGTGTGATACGCAGCTAACATACATGTCACAGGCATTTCATCCTCCTATTATCCATCGTCCACTATTCTCTATCTTACATCACCTTCAACTCGTACTCGTCTCGGGCTCAATTCTCGTATCGAACAGCCTTTCTATCAGCTGCCGCCACGTACGGGATTGTAGTTTACAAGGCGTATCGTGCTAAAGCGAGGGGTGGGCGCGGTCAGGCCGGGCTCAGGGAACTTGCCAGTGATGAGAATGTGCAGTACTTGGGTAAGGCCATGGTTTAGAGAATCCCATATTACTCCTTCGTACTAATGATACCCTTTCGGCAGCGATGGCTCTAGTTTGGCTATACTCAAGACAAGTCCCACTAGCACTGCTCCCGTTCGGCATCTATTCTGTTTTCCACTACGCATCATATGTCCGCCAAGTAGTTATCCCTACCATCCAGCCTCCGCAACAAATCACCCCTCCCGCCGGCACCTCTCCCTCGGCAAAGCCTCAGTTCAAGGCCTCTCCCATTGCAGATAAGCTCGGTGCTTTTGTGAGGAATAACTACGATTTTAGCATGTACATGGTTGCCACCCTGGAAGTCGGTCTTTGGATCCGCCTCTTCCTTTCTGTCCTCATCTTCCAGAAGAACGCCTGGGCGCTGATTATTATCTACACCGCATTTCTGAGAGCGAGATACGCGCAGAGCAGCTTCGTTCAAAAGACGGTCACCCACCTGAGGGCAAGGGTAGACAACTTGTTAGCTGGGCAGTCGATTCCGCCTGTGGCAAGGCAGGTGTGGGAGGCTAGTAAGCAGGGTATCGCGAGGTTTCATGAATTGACGGATTTTGGCAAGCCCGCTGGAAGCGCTGGGCCGGAGCCAAGAAAGGCGCAGTAGTGGGGAAAAGCCGATTGATGAAATGGTGGATGGCATGAGGAAGCCACTTTGGGGCGAAACCTAAAGCCTGGTGGAACTTCCAGGAGGAGGCTTTGGCCTCGAAGTAGATGGGCCCCTCGGTGTAGATGGTGTGGGCGATGATGAACCTTGATGAAGCTACGCAGCAGATTAGGGGGGTTTTAGGGGCTCCGATGGAGGAGCTGTGTGACAAAGGGGCCACTGAGACTCCTGCCCTGTGACCATTAGTGTACTCCTAGAGAGAGAGAGCGTTGATTCCTTTGCTTTGATCCTTCGTAAACCGTTAGCTGTCAGAGTCAATCAACATCTGCGCAAGCCTGGCTGGAGCTACATGCCCGCTCCGGTTCTGGCGCCTTTTGAAGCTCCAGACCCGGCGCACGTGGCCATGAGCATCATGTGCAGGAGCAAAGAACTTGACGTTGGTCCAGCACTTGGTGCCCTTGCACGTGGCAGCGATGATGGACCGACGGTTCCCTAGCGAGTGCAGTGTTCGTACAAGTACAAGTACGAGGCCGTGATGCAGAAGCAAGAAACGACCTGCCAATCCCAGTCCCCGCACGGGAGCGGCCTGTCCCGGCGGCCATGACCTCGAATTCGTCTCGAAACTCGTCCGTCCACAGCCAGATCCACAGTCAGCATGCTCCGCTAATCCCGAGCGGTCTACGCAATTCCCGAGAACCCCCACAGTCCCTCGAGGAGACATTGGCACGCTGCGTCATGCCTCGGGACGGTGCCCAACCGATGGGCGATGCCTCCCATGGAGCCCACGAGGGGATAGCTTCCGCCGAGATCATAGAAGACGAAGCATCTCCCTATACTCATCTCCTCAGCCGCCGCCGCTCATCACACGCCCACCCCGGGCCCTGTGATCATGGAACCTTTTCCCCGCGGCCAGCAACCCGGGACAGTTCTGGTTCATACTCATCATCGAGGTTAAATTTTAGGGATACTTTTGGGGGCCCAGAGTGGGGTGATGACCACTTAGGAGAGCCAGGCGGCAGCTCGGGACTGGCAGGTTTGGTGGAAGAAGGGCTGATGGGGGGCAAGAAAAAGATGAGCACAACGCAGTGGCTAGCAAAGCGGCATGGATTAAGGCATACGAAGTCAATGTTCGTGAACACTGGTTATACCTTTCTTGTGACCCTCGGCGCTTTTTTTTACGGAGGGCATGAGGGTACTAAATATTATGACTGACCGGCATTCTTCTGGCAACTAGGTACATCAACTACTACATCCCTTTCTTTTCCTGGATCAGGCAGTATAAATTGTCTTGGTTTCTGGGGGACATTGTTGCAGGCCTTAGCATGGCTTCGTTCTACATTCCAATGGCACTATCCTATGCTTCGAATCTCGGACATGTCCCCCCAATTAACGGCCTCTACGCGTTCGTTTTTCAACCGATTATCTATGCTCTGCTGGGCAGCTGTCCTGTTATGGTTGTCGGTCCTGAAGCAGCCGGCTCATTACTTGTTGGCAATGTCGTCCGATCTAGCGTCGAGAGAGGTCATTCGGATGACGACAATGGACTTTTAAACTCACAGATTGCAGGCGCTGTTACGGTTATGGCGGGGGGTATCATATTCATCGGTGGAATCACTAGGCTTGGGTTTTTGGACAACGTTTTGAGTCGTCCGTTGCTGAGGGGTTTCATTAGTGCAGTCGGGTTCTTGATATTTGTGGACCAACTGATAGTCGAGACCGGGCTTTCAGAACAAGCCCAGGCCGTTGGAGCCAGTCACGGAACAACTTTTGAAAAGATCGAATTTTTACTCCACAACATTCGGTATACTCACGGCCTCACCGCTGCTGTTGCTGGGATAAGCTTTGCAACCATTCTGGTTGGACGGTAAGAAGCCGACATTGTCAATCTCGGACTAGTTAGGGCTAACCACTGAGCCTCCGTAGGGAATTTAAGAAGCGACTCCAACCGCGATTTCCGGGTATGGCGTACATACCAGATCGCTTCTTAGTTGTGGTTCTCTCTGCCATTTTAACGCATCATTTCCGGTGGGACAAGAAGGGGCTTAGCGTCCTTGGAGAGGTGAAATCTAGTACGCAGTACTCATTTTCGTTCCACTGGCCGCTGCAGATTTCGCATATGAAACACGTTCGCGAGGCATTGAGCACGTCTTTCCTGATTGCGATTCTTGGCTTCTTCGAGTCCTCAGTCGCGGCGAAGAGTATTGGAACTGGTGAGGGAAGACACGATGGCCTCCAGGGAATATCCTTTAGTCCAAACCGTGAGTTATTGGCCTTGGGGATAGCCAACCTGGTTGGAGGCTGCTTCATGGCCCTGCCTGCTTTCGGAGGCTATGGTAGAAGCAAGGTAAATGCGGCTACAGGAGGAAGAACGCCTATGAGCAGCATCGTTCTCAGTGTCATAACGATAAACTGTGTGTTATTCCTGCTGCCGTATTTCTACTATCTACCGGTCAGTCGCAAATAACAGATGCTTGTTCAAGGATTCTGCTAACGAAAACTAGAAAGCTGTCCTCTCCTCAATGATATCTGTAGTTGCATGGTCTCTTATTGAGGAGGCCCCGACCGATATTCGTTTTTTCTTCCGCATACGTGGCTGGTCAGAACTCACCCTTATGGCCCTCATATTTTTTTCCACAATTTTCTACTCTCTACCTCTAGGCATTGCTGCCGGCGTCGGGCTCTCCATTATTTATGTCATCCGCCACAGCACGCGTCCAAGGATACAGATCCTCGGTCGAATACCCGGTACAAACGATTTCGAGAACGCTGAAGAGGTTCCAGAAGCGATCGAGTTCATCGAAGGCTGTTTAATTGTCAAGATACCCGAACCTCTGACGTTTGCGAACACCGGCGACCTAAAGAATCGATTGAGGCGCTTAGAGCTTTATGGTAGCACGTCCGCACATCCAGCACTGCCGCGTGTTAGAAACCCAGAACACAATTTGAATATCATCTTTGATGTACATGCAGTGACTAGCCTGGATGGGAGCGGTGCACAGGTCCTAGCGGAGATTGTCAATGCGTATAGAGCTAGAGGTGTTCGAGTCTTTTTCTGCAGGGTCCCGCCTAAGAGATCGCAGGTTTATCGGCTTTTTGTTAGATCAGGGATTGTGGAGAGTTGTGGGGGTTCGCAGTACTTTGTCAAATCGGTGACCGAAGCGTTGAGGTTGAGCGAAACAGAAGTGTTCCATGCTGATCCGTCTGGAGGGGGGATATAAGGACACCACGATGTGAGCCTTGTGCGGTCCGGGTATCTGCAATGAGTTTAGTGTGATTTCTAGCAAGATCCTGTTCTCGTCATCCTTATGTGCATGGCTTGGAAGACCTCGGTTTGGGATACCCATTTCTACCAAAAGTTAAGCCCCATATTTACTATCCGCATTGGACTAAAATCTATTGGGTTGTTGGCTTCGAGTAACTAATGCAACTGCGCTTGGTCAACCTAACCCCTTTCTTCCCTTCTATCACGATAGAATTGCATCGTATCTGGTGCGGGATCCAATAGTACGCACCCCTGGTGTCCATTTTAGTCTCTAGCATAGGTTACTTTCCTAGAAGGTCTTCAATCCATCCATTAAATTACATTCGTATTGTTCCTGCACCTGAAGATCCAGGTCCCATTTGTCGATTTCGCTGTCAGCTTGTCTCCTATCATCCTCGCCTCTCCAGCCCAATACCCCAATCCCCTATACATCTCCCGCCAGGAACTACGTGCACAAAATCTACGTTAGATGCATTTCCGTACTCTTCTCCCTCTTCTCGTCTCATACCGCCTCCTCGCCTTTGATCCTACTCCAACCGCCATCCACTTCACCATCTCACGTCGCGGCGGCGCCTTCCCGTCCACAGACCTCGCGGACATGGTACTCCTCTCTGAGCAGCTCGCTGCGGCTGAAGCGAGGTTCAACCTTACGCAGAGGGAGATTGTAGGAAATAAAGTTGTGAGGAAAGCGAAGAAGAAGGTGGTGGGGGGTGGAGAGTACGGAGGACCGATAGCGGAGGTGGGAAGGGTGGGAGGCTGGTTTGCAGAGTTAAGAGTCGGAGAGCCGGCGCAGGTGGTGGAGATGGTGAGTAGATGTCATGTGTGAAGGTGGTTTAAGGGGCTTGGGTACTGATTCGTAGAATAGGATCTGGATATGCTGACGGCAGATTTCTTTTTGCTTTCTACAACATCGAGGGGCGGGAGGGGGTTTACGGCTTTGCTTTCCCAGACGTTCGGTAAGTCTACTCGCAACGAGACAAGAGCCGTGGGGATAAGTAGAACTCCATCTACGGATTGCAGATGATCTCGACTACTGGGTCCCTGTAACGCTAACGATACCTACTACAGTTCAATCTAACTACTTCCCCTTTCCGAATTGCCGCGTGTCCACCGACGCCATTGCATTCCCAACTATAAACACATCCGTTCCCCTCTCCTTTGTCCTCTGTTGCCCTCCCAAGTCATCGCTCCAGACACTCCTTCCCTCTGGTGCTGTGCTCGGTCTGGCGCCATCTGAATCTCTGAGCCAGATGAAGGCAGATGGATTGCTGAAGCAGATTCTGGAAAAAGCTATTGTAAGAAATGGTATTTGGTCTATCATGCTGATTAACGGTCAGGAGGGCGTATTCAGTATCGGTGGGACAGGTGCTGATGCTGTAAAAGGGGTGGAGGAGCAGACAAAGGCTGCCTTGGATAGGTTAGGAGAGATTGAAAGACAGCAGAAAGAGAGCGAAAGCGAGCAGAGCCCAGTGGAGGAGAGGGGCGATGAAGCGAAAGTGGTCAAGCGGGATGACGACTGGAAGTGGACAAAGATTCAGGGAGGTACTGCAGCCTGGTGGCAGATCCTAATGCAGGGCGTGTGGATCGACGAAAACAAAATCCTCAAAAACCAACCCGTCATACTCGATGTACGTAACCACCCCCCCACCCCACCAAACCCCACCACCCCAAAACTAACACCTATTTTCCTTCCCAAACCCAAAAAAGCTCAACACCCCCTTCATCCTCGCACCCCCCACCGCCACAAAACTGTTCTACGCCTCCATCTCCGGCGCCCGGCGCCTCCCTCCGCCTCACTCCCAATTCTACTCCTTCCCCTGCCTCAATCCCCCAAAACTCCACTTTGAATTCGGAGGCGGCTTCTTCCCGGCTATGCAGGGCCATCGCGGCTCCGGACCCGGTGGTAGGTTTAGTCTAGGGAGGGCGAAATTTGGTAGTGGGTATTGTGTGGGCGTCGTGGTGGAGACGAGGATGGGCGTCGACCGCGGCGAAGGCGGCGGCGGCGGCGGTGGTGGTAGGGAGGGAGCTGGGAATGGACTGAAGGATTTGTGGGTCGTGGGAGAGCCGTTTTGGAGGGGCGTTGGGGGGTTGTTTGACGTGAGTACACTATTGCCATCATATTATTATTAGTTATGTTTCTCCTCCCCTTTCCTCCCCCTTCTCCCTTTTTTTTCGTTTTGTTTTCTTTTTCTAGTACAGCATCTTTCTAATAACGGGGTTATTTGCCGGCCGGTTTAGATTAATCAGGGACGTGTGGGGATGATGACATTCTAGACATTCTAGACGTTAACTTTTCCTCCAGAATCGGACTAAGTCAGGTTGCAATATCCTTAAGCGTTCGTTGAGTGTATAGGGGACGTTCAAAGCCCCAGGTCAGATCGAATTGTTATCGTTAATTATATATGGCCGCGCTACTACATTAGTAAGTCCTTGCTTGTATCTAGCCCTAAAAAATATGATAGCTGGATTTCCAAGACATGGCCCTTCCTCTCCAACATCCGTTATCTCTCTCCATCGCGCACATTGTACTTTTACACTGATAGCCATATACATACATTTAAACCGTGGTCATGTACACTACCTAACCCATTCCCCGAACAGGCCCCGAGTAATACCCACTCATCTCCAACTTTAACAAAAGCAGTCCAATCGTATTCCCGCCGTCCTGCTTCAACGCGTCACTTCCAAATAACTCCTCAGTAGCCGCGCTACCGTCGCCAGACGATTTATGTCCGTACCCATGCTTCACGCTCAAACCCCTGCAGACCGTTATAAAGACAGAAACCCGTTTCCTAAAGCGCAGGTACAACGACTGCACCTCCTCATTATCGCCTTTAAGGCGCTGTTGGAGGCCAAGTGCTCGTGTGCGGGAGTATCGCGCAAATGTTAAGATGATAGTGAAGATGTCCTCTAGGAGTTTCATGACCTGTTCCTGCCGTTTTCGGAGGAGGGAGGCGAACATCATCCGATCGAGGACTCGCTCATGGTATTCCCTGAGACGATCTAAACTCTCGAGCTGCCCGATATCCGTATCGTCAGCGTCGATGCGTCGCTCGATTTCGTCGAGCTTGGCTTCGAATTTCGCCCATGTAGCATCGACGCTAACTTCGAAGAAATAACTCGAGACTGCCGTCACGAAATGGCGGGATTCTATCTGAAATTTTTGCGTGACGGGGTCGGTTGCATGTAGCCTGGAGGCACTGCGGCTGGTGGTATCCCGAAAGAGCTGTGTGACAACGTACAGCATGCGCGTCATACGGAGTAGAAGCTTGAAGAGCCGGTCGTACTTTTGTAGGGAAGCTGGCGTGATAATAGCATCTAGCGGAGAAGGCGGCTTGTACTGTAGTCTTAGGAAATCGAGAGCCTCTATGGAATGGGGATCCATGCATTTCTCTAGCTCTTCCTGCGACAACTCTCTTATAGCAAAGCTAATCCCTCCCGGCAGTTCGCTCTCTCGGGATAGATAACCTCCTTTGTGCTCCTGACCGTCATTCACCGTCGCGTAGTAGCTGTCAGCCAGGACACCCATCAGCGCCAGCCGAAGTTCAGAGCTGGCAGGCGGCCAGCTATCGCGACTGCCAAGATTCAAGCCCATGACCCCGCCAGATCTTGCAATGCCTTGTCGGCGCTCCGCTGTCTCAAGTTCGGGATCGAATAGGGCGTGGGAAAGTCTAGATATGAAGACGCCGTCACCGAGTAGATGAAATTGTCGCTGCAAAGAGAGGTGCAATCTCAGACCGTGCTCCTTGAAGAAGAGACGGACACACGATGAGTTGATAAGACGTGCTTGCGCGGAGAAAATGGGGCAGAATGACAGGAGCGGGGTGAGTGAAATAGGGGGTGCGAACGTGGACAGATCACAATATGGCGAGGCCATGTCGGAGGAGGAAACCTTGAAGATACGGCTGTGTAGGCTATCTGGGGATGAGCCATCGACCGGCAAAAGCGGTTGGTCCATTACCGCCGCTGAAGCGGATATATAGGCTTTGATGCCGTCCTCGCTCTTCCCAAATACTTCAAATTCCTCTGTGATGAGTGGGAAATTGGGCGTGTATACGGGCTTCTCAGCGACACCGTGTTTGCTATATCTCTTGATGGCTGCGG
>JAJDFF020000601.1:0-12949 GCA_021527025.2 Geoglossum cookeanum | reverse complement strand
CGCTATCCTCCGCGTTCCGCATCGTCGCCGTGATTTACAGTCTTGGTCTGCGCGCTACCCGCATCGACATGCTCTTGGCGAGGAACGCGGTACTTTTCCTGCTCCGTGATCGCTCTGATGAGCCGCACGCACCTGGTCGCCACGAACTACCCGAAAATCGAAGTCACCCCTCATCGACGGGCTTCGATTCCGAATCAGCGCACAAAGCATTACCCCTACGCCGGAAGATTTCCGCGAGATCAGCGTCGGCGGGATTCAAAAGGCTACGATGGTCGGAGCGGATATCTGCAATTGTTCCCAGATATGACAGCCAATCGTCAAGCCATTCCGCAGTGAAGACACTTCTTCGAAGACATCATCTCCGCCCTCGTCGATTGTCGGAATCGCATCGAAAGAAAGCACGCCAACTACATTCAAGTGCGCACGCTGGCCTTCGGGGAGTGCATTCTTTCTGCGCCACGCCCCTTCGCAGCTAAAGCGTCGTGCCCAAATTGCTTCAATCTGCACTCCCAACGCCGTTCGTCTCAAGGCTCTCGCCGATCCTCGACTGACGGCCTACTCGCTCGCTTCTTCGACTGCTTCCCATAGCGCATCTAGCGTTTCGGAATGCTCCGTGCCGGTACTAATCGCGCCAGCCCGACTGGCAGAAATACGGATATTCGAGAGCACGCCCAGACCAAAGAAAAGGTCAATTTTTCCAATGCACCCACGATGCTGCGGGAAGAGAGCTAAAGCTTTCTCGAGGGCATCCTGATGATCAACTACTACAATGTCAGCCAAAGCGTTTTCTGCCAGCGCAGCACCGCTAATCTTCACCGATGTAACTCGGGCTTTTCCCAACCGTTTCTCAAGGGCCCGCTTAAGCCTAAAAAGGTTAACCTTGGCGGCCTGCACAGCGAAGTCATAGTCCAACAATTGCGAAAGCCTGTGCAGGAACGGGTTTATAGATCTCGGCGGCTGAAGGAGTAGAAGTCCACAATAGCCCAGACGGAGGCGGAAAGCAGTATGCACATAAGCGGTTCGTTCAGTGGTCGATAGTGTACCGTCGGGTGAAACAATTTCTTCGACGTAACCTATTCTTTGAACGAAACGCCCCTCGATCTCGCGTCGAGTTGCCCGGAGAAGGTGAAACCCTTGGCCGGCGTTTTCGGTATAGAGGTCCGAAGTAAGTCTCCGCCTAAGCTCTAAGAAGGCGAATTCATCGACCGACCACGTATAGAACCGGTATCGCTTTGTCATTTTATGTGCACCTCGGCCGCTATAGCAGCTGGACTCACTTCGACGATCTCGGCGATGCCAGTTTCTACACTATCTAGTGCTCGTTGCGAGGCCTCTTCCAGCAGTTGCACAAATGACACATTTTCGAGATCGGTGCAGGCTCTTGCGGCTCTGACGAACTCATGGCCATCGCCAGTCTTTTTTCGTTCAATGACGCCCCTTGCTTTGTACCTAAAACCAGTACAAGACTGCGGGTCATCAAAAGCCGCTTCAAACTGGATCAAACGACCTTTTTCTCCCGATTCTTGACTTGTCCATTCTAAGCCGCAAAGATAGAACGCTTTCTTTAGCATTTGAAACTCAGGACTGGAGAGCAGTGACTCACCACGCAAAATTGCGCCCCGCACTTGATTTCCCACCATCTCAAGCTGATCGTCTGGCGCCTCCTCGTCCTCGGCATCTTGAAGCTCTTCAATATCAGCTCCAGTCGAGTCTTGTGGAGCCGCCCTCTCTACTTGAACCCTGCTTACGTCCTGAGTTTTCAACCCCCTTATTGAGTCAATAAGGGTCAAGAAAAAGCGAGTTCTAGCCTCGGGGTTGGTCAAATGACTCAGCTCAATTCGTCGTGGCTTCACGTCCTCACCTTTGACATTAGCTAAATTAGTCAAAAGTTCCTCTGCAACGCAGGCCATTCGTTCATTTGCCTCGTGACGAAGAGTGACACCCGCCCCTGATACGTCCAAGGTAATTGCGCCATCGCGCACCCGTTTTTGCCTTAAACGCGTCTTCGCTGGATCTAATTCCGAGTAGGTTATGGCAATCGAAACCGCTCCGACATTAACCTGCTTTACGACGATTGAGTCGAGCTGATTAGCGACTCCGGATTTTTTAAGCGCATCTAGCGCCTCATGAATCTCAACGTGTGTGAATTGGCCTGGTGCTATTGCAAATGTGTAGCGATCACTGCGGTCAATGGGCGCCGTCTTGTCAAGGAGCCATTGCACCTCCTCCCAGTCCAGCGTCCACATGGCAATTTGCTTGAACAATTCGTCTTTTGACGTCTCGGGAGATACTAGTATTCCGCGCCTCAGCAAGAATTCACGTAAAATCTCTGGAGTCAAACGTCGCTTGGAAGTCTCAAGAAGGTCCAGGATATCTTTATCATCTGCAAAATACATCGTCATTTTAGTCTCGCTCCATCCCGAGAGAGATTTCACTGAAGCTTTTGATGATCGATGTTATAGGCTCGATCTTTACCCGTTCAAGTCGAGAATGAATTTCGGGCAAGTCGTTGAAATCAGCGAGGTACGCCGTGACTGCCCGGCTAAATACGGCAGCTGCGTTGTCGGCTGCAGCAGGGAGTCGTATACGTATCTCGTCGCAATTGTTGATGAGCTGATACCGAAAAAGGTAATCGATCAAGTACTTAAACTCATCGACGCTTCCGCCGTTTCTTCCGTAGTAAACCAGGGCTCCGGCGACTGCAGTGGCGCTCTGTTTATTTAGATACCTACAAACAATGAGTGGGCCACAAAGTGTCTCAATTGTCGCTGATTGCGGCTGGTCGACACGCGCGTGTTCTCCAATTAGGTCGGGATAGAAGAACCAGAAATCCTCTCCTAGTTGGGGAATGATGCGACGACCTCGGAGAGTCAAGATGTCGTTGGCTACGGTTGCTAGATGCGAAATTCGAGCCGGACCAAGCACGTGCAGGACTGCCGACGGAGGCATCCGTGTCCTCATTGCTTCAGACTCGATCAGGAGCTGCCGGAACTCGCCTTCATACTCGTTGTCGTGGTTGTAGACAAACAGTAAGCCGGCGACTTCCAGATTAGTGTCTGGTGTCGCATACATGTTCTGCCACTCTGGACTGATCGCAGCGCAAGCAGTCGACATTGACAATGACCGAAGCGCTTTGGCGATTTGTTGCTTGTTGACTGTGGACGCAGCGAAGCTTTTCAGATCAGTGGTGATATGTACTGTTCTTGGTCGGTAAGGATGACGGTAGCGGAACACGACGTCACTCGGGTGCGTGGTTTTTCCGTGATCAGGATTGGCGCACGCCCAGTTCTGGTCTGCGGGCAATACAAGCTCCCATCCAAATATCTCGAAGATCTCTTCCGATACTTTCTTCGCCATTTTTGCGATGTTGCTCGTTTCCGACATCTCTCCCCCCATTGAGCGTAAGAGCTGACACAAGGATGGATCTGCTTAACCGTGCCTCTATAGCGACTACGGTCACCGACAATTTCGACGCACGACGTTACCCATGACCAGTCGACTTGTCGTAACAAGCTGCCTTGTAGCCGAGCAACCTCCCACTCGGAAAGATTGTGCAGCGCAGCATGCGGGCGGCGACGCCTATCGAGCTCTAGCGATACGTGATGTCTCCCCTCATCTCGTAGCCGGCTCTGGCGGGACGGCGAATGGTTGATGGCCGACCTGCGGACCTCTCGGTGGGCTGTTAGGCATTGTTACTTAGATCAGTTCTTTCCGGCGCTTCAATGCGCACTAGCGCTGTCTGCTTCCTCTAGCCACGCGGTAACTAGGTCGGTTTCCTGCACATCGACCGGAGATCGTTTCGAGCGGCGGTCACGGGTCTTGGGCTCGATGGTTCAACGAGGCAGGTTCGACCATCTTTAAAACACCCAAGGCTCCGCGATGCGGCGGCTTTGGGTGTTTTGCGGTGCTGCTACACCGGCACCATCACGATGCACCCATCGACGAAGCTCACCTCGAACTTCGTGCCTGGTACGAAGCCGCCGCGGGTGAGCCAGTGGCCTTTCAGGCGGATGTACGGCACTTGTTGGCACGGGCTGCCGTACTCGAATGGCGCGACTGCTGGGTAGGACGCTGTGCTGACGGTGATCCGCTTCGGGCGCTGTGGCGTTCTTTGCTGGGTCTTAGCCATGACGCTCTCCTTGCCGGACGACTTCGTCAGCGGTCAGCACGGGAGCCAGCCCGTGTTGATCGCGCGTCTCCCCTGCACTGCACTCGCCAACGCGCACGGCCTGACGCCACGCGCGCAGGCAGCGGTGTGGAAGAAGTCGCAGAAGGGAATGTCGCGGCTTGAAGAGTTGGCGCCCGTGAAGGCGAAGGCCTTCAAGCGGTGTGTCGCGGTGTACGGCGGCGTCGGGGGATCGGCGACGCGCTTGTGTCGTATGCTTGGTGGTAGCCATTAGCCATCTCACTATGGTTGGTGGTTAGCGGGCCACGGGTGTTCGCTGCACCTGTGGTCCGCGCTGCTTTTTACGACTTGTGCTCCTTGACTTGGGACGAGAGTAAAGATAAGGGACAAGTATAACAATTCGCAACTGTACGGCTTGAAATTTCACGCACGATCGAGCCGATACACCAGCCTCCCCAGATCCAGCAACGACCGTTGCGCCCGCGTGTCCACCTGCGAGAACAGCACCAGCGAGAACGCCCATTCTCCGCCCGTCGTCGCCGGCTGGTTCGCCGCTTTCCACGCTTCCAGCGCCGCCGCTATCTGCGCCGCCGTCGTCGCGCCTATCGTCTGGTTCGGGTACAGCCCCACCGGCAGATACGTCGCCAACGCATCGTCCGGCACCGGCGCCGGTACCAGCTGATAGCCGTAGTACAGCCCCATCGTCACCGGCTGCCCATCTCTGCGGCTGCCGAACAGCGTCGTGAACGCCGCATCCAGCGCCGCTTCCACCGTCGCCCCCAACGCCGTGATGTCGATGCCCTGCGGCCAGCTGTTCAGCGGCGTCACGATCGCCGGCGCATCCACCGTCGCCGAGCGGTAGATGAAATCTTCCGCCGTCGCCGCCTGGTCGTTGAGATCGCGGTTGCGCACCACCGCCAGCGACGCACGCGCGTTCTGCACCGCCGCGACGTTGATGCTGCCCCACGCGAGCCCGATGCTCGCCCACGCCGCCGACGGCACCTGCGGATCGAATACGTACGTGCGTACTTCGCCATCGCCCGTGCCGTTGCCGAGATCGACCACCAGCCCCGCCGGCGACCGGTATTCCGCATCCGGCCACAGGCCCGCCGGCCCGGGCTTGTCCTGCTCGCGTGTCAGTTGCAGCGACGCGATGCTCTTGCCGTCGTCGCTGTAGTTGAGCTTCGCGCTGAAGCGGTAGTCGGCGCGCGCCGGCACGCTGTCGTCCACTGCCGCCGCTTCGAGCGGCGGCGTCGACTGCACCGGCCAGTAGCCGGCCCAGTCCGTGGCCACCTCGCCGGCGAGCGTCGCGAAACTCACTGCCGCGTTCGCGGCTGTCGTCGCGTCGCCTGCCGCCGGATCGTCGTAGTACGCGAGCTTCGACCATAGCGCGTCCGCCGCGTGGATGTAGCGGGCGAGCGACGCGGCCACGTCGGGCCGCACGGCGGCGAACAGCGTGTTCGGTGGCGGCGGGATGTTGAACGATGCGGTGACGATCACCTCGTCCTGCGCCGCGTGTTCGTGCGTGTAGCGCAAGTGGTAGCGCCACTGCGCCGTCTGCGCGAGATCCGCCGCGCCCTGCGGCGTCGCGCCCTGTTCGTCGAGCGCCGGCATCGCCGGGTACGCGCGCAGCGGCAGCGGAATGCGCGACGCGCCGAGCCGCGTGTGCACGTTCGGCGGCCGCACGTCCGTCGTCAGCGCCGGCAGGAAGCTGATCCAGTTCGACGCCTGGTACGGCGGCCCCGCGCCCACCGGAATGTCGTCGATGTCGAACTCGACGAAAGAGTATACATAGTCGATATCCAGCGGCGCTTCGCGCTGGTGCGCCGGGTCGTCCACGGTCAGCACGAAGCTGACGAACGACGACGACGCATCGAGCGACGTCTTCGCCGCCGTCAGGCCGTTGTGGCGGCCGAGCACCGCGCCCGTCACCGGATCGATCACGCGCGCTTCGCCATACAGGCGCGCCGGCTTCAGGCCGCGCGCGGGATCGGTCCACGCCGACACCACGCTCGCGTCGTACTGCACCACGGCCGCGGCCGCGTAGGCTTGCGCGAGATTGATGCCAAGCCGCTGCGTCATCGTTTCCACCGCCGCGGCGCGGCCCGCGCTCGCGTTCGGGTCATCGAGCACCAGCACTTCGGCGAGGCCCGCGGCAACGCCGCCGACGAGCAGCGCCTTCGCGTCGAGCACGCCCGATAAGGCCGGCCGCGCGGCCGCGTCGGCGTACGCGCCGCTCGCAGTCGACGCCGTGAGAAACCGATCGACATCGCTAAGAAACCGCTGCGCCCACACTTCGACGTCGATGCCCTGGAAGTCGCTGCCGCGATCGGCCGGCTTCAGCGTGCCGTCGGGCTGCACCTCGTCAAACACGATGCCGGTGCGCGTCACGAGGTCGGCGTACAGCGGCCGCAGCGCGAAGCTCCGCGGCCAGTAGGTGTGGTCCGGTGCCACCACGCCCGGCGCGACGGTCACCTGCGCGATGCCGCGCGCGGTGAAGTCGACCACCCACAAGTCGGCCGCCACGCCCGCCACCTTGCCGGTGGCCAATCGCAGTTGCGGGAACACGGTGAGGAACCGCTCGGCGAACTGGCTCTGCGTCTGCGGCGGATCGGCGCCCTGCCCCTGCGCGCTCGTCGGCGCGGGCACGCGGCTCTCCGCCCGTTCGACCGGGCCGTCGTTATCGTCACTTCGGAACGCCGGCGAGACGAGCGCCGGCGGCCGCGCGAGGCGCAGCGTGACGTCGAGCGGGAACACCGGCGTTTCGTACGGCCCGGTGCCGCCGCCGATCGAGGCATCGAGTGCGACCGATCGTGGCGGCAACAGCGCGAGTGCGTCCGCTGCGAACACTGGCGCGGTCGGGTTCGCGGCGAGCACGTCGCCGATGCCGAGTTCGCGGCCGAGCGCGGCGAAGCGCGCGAGCACGGTGTTCAAGGTGTCGTTGGCGCCGGTCGTCACCTCGACGATCGCGCCGACGCCGTCGGCAGGGCTGCGCAGCACGACGTCGCGCGCGACCAGGCCCGCCAGCGCGAGATTCGTCTGGCCGAAGCTGCGTGCGTCGACGCCGTAGCGTTTCGGCAAGGCGTCGGGCGATGTCGCCGTGTCGAACCGCGCGAGCGGGCAGCTCAGCAAGGCATCGACGGCGAGCAGCCCTTGCTGGTCCGCGATGCCCGCCGCGAGCGACGCGTAGTCGATGCCGCTCGCCTGCTCAGCCAAGCGCTTGCGCACCGTCGCGAAGGTGTCGCCGGCGACGGTCGTCGTCGTGTAGCGCTCGTCCTCGAACTCGACCGTGATCGTCTGGTTCGCGACGAGCGTGGCGGGCATCGAAGCATTGCGCGTGACGAGCAGGGTCGCGCCTTCCTCGGGCGAACCGGCGAACATAAAGTGCAGCACGATCTGCGCGATCACATCGCCGGACTGCACGGCGTAAGGCACCGACAGCGTGGTCGTGTCATCCGGTAGCGCGAGCATGCCGGGCACGAGCAACGCCGAGTCGGCCGGTACGACGAAGCCGGTGTCCGCGTCGAGCTGTTGCAGCAACAGCGCCGGCGTCGTGCCGTAGCGCGCGGTGAACGCGAGCAGCGTTTCCGCTTCGGCCGGCTGCGGCGCCGGCGAGAACGGGCCGAGCCACACCAGCGCACCGGCATCGAACAGGTTGGCCGTCGCGAGATTCGCCGCCGCGAGCGCGGCAACGTCGAAGCCGCTGTCGTTGTGTGCCAGCGTCTGCGCCGGCTCGGCCTCGGCCACGAGATAGTGCGTCGAGACGATCAGCGCGCCGACGTCGAACATCGTTGGCATCGCTGCATTCGCCGCTGCGATGTCGGCGATGCTGGCGTTCACACCGATCACTGCGAAGCCTTGTTGCACGGTGGCGAAACTGTTGATCACCGGCCCGGGATGTTCCGGATCGACCGGTGCGCCAACCATCACGCTCACACCATCCATCGCGAACGCGAAACCGACGCGCAGCAGCGTGGTCGACGCGGCGTTCTGCGATTCGCTCGCGACGAGGCCGGCGTTGCTGTGGAGCTGCGCGGCGATCTCGTCGAGCGTGGTGTCCTCGTCCACCACCACGTAGTCGACACTCGGCGTGGAGAGCGCGATGCCCACGCGCAGTGGCAGCACCGCGGCGTTCTGCGGGGCGTTGAGGATCGTCGTCGCATCCGGCACGGGCCAGCCGGGCCGCGGCGTGGCGGCGACGCTGTTCGCGCTCGCCTGTTCCGCGAACACCGCATAGGCCGGCATCGGCACGGGCGTCGCGCCGAACAGCGCCTGCACCGGCAGGCTCGCGTTCGCGGCCGCGAACAGTTCGGCGTCGAGGCCGTAGCGCGCGACGAGCGCGGCCACGGTCGCCGCACCCGCTTGCGTGGCGCGCACCGGTTGCAGTGACGCGAGCGCCTGCGACGCCTGCCACGCGCCGGTGGCGTAGCGCCACAGCGCGACACGCGCGCCGGCGGGCGACACGTCGACCGGCACGCCGCTCGCGGCCTGGTACAGGCTCGTCGACACGCTCACCGCGAGGTCGGTCTGCGCGAGCTGGTAGTAGATCTGCTGGTATTTCTCCGCCTGCCGCGCCTGCGCGTCGAGGCTCGCCGCGGGCGACTGCGTGAAGCCCGGCTGGTTCGCGCCGGCCTGCAGTGCGAGTGCGATCGTGAGGTGTACGACACCCGCCACCGGCCCGGCGAAGTCGTAGCTCGTCGTCGTCGCCGGCCAGTTCGCCACGCTGATCAGGTCGTCGGTGTAGCCGACGTCCATCGGCACGAGGCCCGGGTTCGCGCCAGTGCCCGGCGGCGCGGTCGTATTGCCCATCAGGTCGGCGAAGCCGAGCTGCACCGACGCCTGCTGCAGCGCCGTGCGTCCGCCGATGCCGCGATACGGATCGGCCGCGGCCAAAGGCAGGCCCACGACATCGGGTGCGAGCGACGCCGGTCCGAGGCGCGAGATCGGCAGCACTTGTTGATAATTCCAGTATTCCTGTTCCACTTGTTCCGGCGGCACCGCCGCGATGCCCTTCGCGCGCTGGCGTCGCGCGAGGCGGCGGCGCTGCGGCGCGGGTATCGTCGTGCCGTCCGTCGCCTGCGGCGACACCGGCAGGCCGGGGCGCACGGCGTAGAACGGCGCGCCGGGTTCCGGGCCGACGTCGTAGGTCAGCAGGCTGAACTGCGGCGCGGTCGGCGGCGGCGTGCCCGGCGGATGTTCGTCGTCGGCCTTCGGCAAGGTGAGATCAAAACCGACGTGACCCGGCGGCACGGTCGCCACCGTCACGAGATCGGAGCCGTCGGCCGCTTCGACATACACCGACTGTGCAGTCGCATCGAGCCCGGCGCCCACGATCGCGGCGTTATTGAACGCCAGCAGCGGCCGGCCGTCTGGCGCGACGTCCTGCTGCGCGCTTGCGACGACCACGAGATACAGCGTCGCGTTGCCCTGTTCGTCGAAGCTCGCGGCCGGCACGCCGTCGCCGCCAGTGGTGGTGATGCCGATGTAGTAGCCCGCGCCGCCGACCACGCTGCCTTCCCACAGCAGCAGCAGGAAATCGGTGAGCGTCGCGAAATCGGCGTACCACACAGGGTCGGTCGCGTCGCGCTGCGCGAGTGCGAGTGGCAGGCCCGCGTCCTCGATGCCGGGCACGGTGTCGGTCGAGAGGTTCGTCTTGATGAGGAACGTGCCGTCGGCCGCGACGGCGAGCACCGCGAGGCCGCTAGTATTGCCGGCGTTCGGCGCCGGCTGCACCGCGAGATACGCGGCGGTGCCGTCGTGCCCGCCGCCGCTCTGGTAATGCCACAGGTCGAGCAGCAGTTGGCGGTGCGACGTGTCGGCACCGAGCAGTTCGTACACGCCGTCGCGGTCGCCCAGGCGGCGCAGCACGAACGGCACCACCGTTGCGAACGTCGCGTTGAGCAGCGTCGACGGCTGCGCGCCAGCGCTCTGCCGGTCGCCGTCGGCCACGATCTCGAACGGTGTTTCGGCCGCGGCCTGCGCCAGTGCCGCGAGCGACGCCGGGAACGGCCACAGGCTCGCGTTGCCGATCGCCGGCGTGCCGTCCGGTTCGGGTATCGCGAGCGCAAGCGGCGACTGCAATTCGATGCGATGGTCGAGGCCGTAGGTGCGCGGCACGTTCACCGACAGGTCGAGCGCCTTCGGACCCTGCGTCGGCGCCACGCCGAGCGTTGCCGGCGGATACAGCGTTGCCAGTTGTTTAGAGGTATACGAATAGACCAGCGTATCGACCGGCTCGGTCAGCACGATCATGCCGGCCGCGAGCGGCGCTGCGTCGAGTGCCGCGAGACGCGAGAGCCTCGCGTTGTGACGCACGGCATCGGGTGCGCGGGCGACGAGATCGGCCGTGCTCTCGCCGTCGCGCGTCGTCGTCGCACCCATCAGCACGATCCAGTCGGCGCCGGCATCGCGCGTCACCGTGATGTCGAGCGCGGGTTCGTCGCCTTCGCCCGGCGGCGGCGACGTGAACTGCTGGCCGCTCAGCGCATACAGCGGCGTCATCGGGCCGGTGGCCGTGATTTTTTCGTCGACTTCGACGGGTGCCGGCAGACGCAGGCCGGAGAGCAGCTGGCGCGATGCCTGGCCGTAGATGTCCGACAGCCCCGGGCCGTCGAGCACGGCCGAGACCAGCACGTCGATGGTCTGCGCCGGCAGCTGCGCGATCGTCAGCACGGTGTTGGTGGGGAACAACCCGTCGACTTCCGCGAGACGTGTGCCGACGTCACCGACCGACAGCGCGTAGTTCGCGGCGATGGCGGCGAAAGTGGTGTACGTCGATGCGTCGGCCGAGACGGCCGGCAGATTGATCGTCGCGAGATCGCTCAGGAGGGTCGCGCCGCCGATCCACGCGAGCAGCCCCGCGATGTCCGGCGGTGTCGCGCCGAACAGCACCACGCGCATCGCGAGCGTGTTGACCGTTTCGCCCGACTGCACCGCGACCGGTGCGCCCGGCAGCGACACCACGCCGCCCGTTTCGGTGACGCCGTCGCGGAACGCCGGCCACTCCGGCGTCGGCGCGCCGGCCGATGTCGCGTAGTTCTGTTCGAGCGACAGCATCATGCCGATGCGCATCAGCGTATCGCCCGGCAGCGTCGTGTAGTTCGTGTGCGCGGGCCGCGTGACGTCGTACAACGCGACTGGGGTTCTGAGCCCGAGGCCGACCGGCAGCGGCTCGCCCGCCGTGACGCCCGACAGCGCATCGGCGTTCCACTGGAACACGGTTTCTGCGTACCACGGTGAGTCAGGGATTACCGCCGGCGCGTAGTAGCGCACGTAGAACACGGCAGCGACGCGCAGTCGCGTGAAGCCTGCGCCTGCCGGCGGCGTGTACGTGCTCGGCGGCGCGTCGAACGACGCGCCTTCGCGCAGCAGCAATCGATCGTCGGCGAGACCGGTGCGATCGAACAGGCCGATCGCGCCGCCGTCGATGCCGAAGCGCTCGGCGATGCCGTCCAGCGTATCGGCCTGCCGCACCTGATAGTCGACCGGGCCGAGCGCATACGACGCCGCGGTCAGCGTTGCGTCGGGATTGTCGATCGCGACGATTTCCGGCGCGACGCCGAGGACGACCGAGAGCGTGCTGCCGGCCGGTGCGGTCGCAATCGCGCGCTCGATGCCGGGGTTGAGGAACACGAGTTCCTCGGGCGTCGCGCCGAGTTCGGCGGCGACGCTCGCGAGCGTGTCGCCGCTGCGCACGCGATGGGGCACGTCGACGCGGACGAAGCTCGATGCGATGTCGACAAGCGAGACGTCCGCGCTCGCCACCGCGTACGACCACGCGCGCATCAGGTCGCCCGCCGCGTTCACCGCGGCCTTCGTCAACATCAGGCACCAGTCGCGGAAGAGGTGCGATGCGAACGATTCGCGCGGCTCGTCCACGCCAGGCGGCACACCCGGCGTCGGCGCGAGCGGGAAGAATTCCGCGAGATAGCGGTTGATGCCGTCGATGTAGACCGGGCCGACCGGGTTGACCGTCGCGAGGTCGTCGCTGCCGTCGCCGACATCGCTATGCCACGCCAATGTCAGTGCCGGCGGGAGCGGCACGGCGAGCCCGCTGCGCAGCGCCGGATCGCCACCCGGCTGGCCGGAAATGTTGAGGCGGATGTTCGTCGCGAGGAACCCCGCGAGATTCGCGTAGGCGAAGCCTTCGTCGGCCGTCTGCGGCAGGTTCATCTGCTCGGCGAGCAGCGCGAGTTGACCCGCGGTGACGGTCGTGACGGCGCCGTCGCGCGTCGCGAGATCGTGTGCGAGCGGATCGGTCACCGCCGCGATGGCCCAGCGCAGGAACGCCTCGACGAGCAGGGCCGCCGGCAACTCCGAGGGATCGTCGGCCTGCGCGCTGAGCGCCGCCGAGCGCACGCGTGCCTGCGCGATCGTGCGCGCTTCCGGCGGAATGCCGTCGTCGGCGAACAGCAGCATCGCGGTGCGATAGTCGCCGCCGACCGGTGGCGCGGTGCCGGTCCAGGAAAGCGGAATCGTATCGACCGTGAAGTTCGGCAATAGCGACACGGCAACGCCGCGCGGTGCGTCGGCGAGCACGATGGTGTCGGGATTCCAGTTCAGCACGTAGGGCACGTCGTCGAGCGCCGTGCGCGCGGCGAACAGCGCCGGTTTCGCTTGCCGCAGCCGGTCGAGATGCCGCTCGCGCAATGCGCGCGTACGTCGTGCCGCGTCGCGCGGCAGCGCCGGCAATCCGCGCAGCGCGAGCTGGCGCAGCTGCCGCCCGCCCTGGTCGGCGCCGAGCACCCACGGCGTCTGGCGCTCGGTGCCCACGGTGAAGCTCACGTCGAGACCCACGCTGAAAGAGAAGCTGATCTTCACGAA
>JAJDFF020000600.1:0-13008 GCA_021527025.2 Geoglossum cookeanum | reverse complement strand
CTTCTACACTACCAAAAGAAATTTGGGACCCCGAGGCCTTCCCCAACTGGGCCTACAGAGAGGAGTTGGCCAAAAGTCAGCAGGAAATAACAAAACGATTAGAGGAAGAAAGGGCAAGGGAGCAAAGAGAAGCCATAGACTTTATCCCGGCAACGGCTTCTGGAGACTCGAGTCGTGGCGGTACACCGGGATTACCTTCTAGCGGAAAGGGCTTGGGGCGGAGTGCTGCAGAGAGAATTATGGCTGGGCTTGACCGCGAGAGAACAAGGTCACCTCTTGTACAAGACAGTGGGAAACGGAGGGAAATAGAACGTAGGGGTGGTAGAGCACGAGATCGGAGCCGCTCAAGATCGCGGGATCGGCGAAAACGATCAAGATCACGGTCGAGATCGAGAGATGGAGGACGAGGAGCGAGAATCAGGGACTATGATAGACGGCGGTAATGGAGTGGAGTGGGATATTAGTTTATCCGATGAATCTATATGGTATCAACTATACAACCGCGATCACATATCCTGAGAGCTCTTGAAAATAAAAGGCGACATAACAGCTCTGCTATAGTAAATTGCGCAAGATGAATAAGCGCGTCCCGCGTCTACTGGAACCAAACATGCGGCTTATACTCGTCTAGCTCCGAAGCCCAAGTCAACCACGACAACGCCAGCAATCCTCAGGAACCCAAAATCCCACTCACCATAGCCTCCAGTCCCCCATTCCCCCAGTAATGAATCATTTACCGCAAGCATGGGGTAGAGTAAGTCCCACGCTCCTGTCTGGTACCCAGCCCTTAACCGTGGGGGCTAACCTAGAGGGGAACCGCAGCCCAGAGATGATGTCTACGGCCACTACGACTCATCGTTCCTACAGTCGTCAGGTCCAAATCAGCACACCCAGTCGCCTGTTGTCACGGGGACGTCTGTAGTCGCGGTAAAGTTCAAGAATGGCGTGGTAATTGCTGCTGATAACCTGGGTTCGTCCAACCTCTTTCCTTCGTATAGCATGAGTTCCCTACGCGCGATCTACCGAATTAATAAAGAACTCCCCCACTAAATCTGTTGGTATGCAGCGTCCTACGGCTCCCTCGCCCGCTTTACCGATGTGAAGCGCCTTCGCACGTTCAACGACACAACTGTAATCGGCTTTGGAGGGGACGTGTCCGACATGCAGTACCTCGACCGCGTTCTTAGTTCTCTCGACATCAGAGAGTCCTACGCCAATGACGGCCATCACCTGAACGCAAAGAATCTACACACCTACCTCGCCAAGGTCCTGTATAAACGCCGCACTGACTTCAACCCCCTCTGGAACCAACTGCTCGTTGCAGGGACGGATGACGACGGCAAACCCTTCCTGAGCTCCGCGGATCTCCTAGGTACCACGTTCTCGGCACCGACCCTGGCAACAGGCTTCGGTGCCCACCTAGCCCAACCACTACTAAGACGTTTAGTTCCTGATGAGGATGCCGTGGAAGGTATCACACAGGAGGCCGCAGTAGCAGCTGTGAAGGAATGCGTGAAAGTGCTGTTCTATAGGGATGCAAGAAGCTTAGACAAGTACTCTATAGCCATCGTTACCAAGGAAGGGATAGATCTCAAGGAAGACGAGAAACTAGAGGCTCAGAGTTGGGCCTTTGCCGAAGGCATTCGTGGTTATGGAACACAAGTTAATTAGGAGACGCACAATCGCTCAATAGCCCGCGGGGTCTACTTATCTCTCTCTTAGTTGGGTGTAATTATAGTATTTAGAGCCCTCCCTCAGACGGTGACCCTCATACCTGACGTGCTAGAATTATCTTCATGAGCAAGTAATCCTACTATCAACTCACCTCCATACTCTTCTTGCGCTACGGGTAGTAGTACTGGGTGTAGAGTCAAATCTAGGATCTAAATGGCAAGAGGGTCGGCGATGGGGAAACGTCGAACTCCCCAATCCGCCAAAAATTCGCAACTTTCTATCAACATCCATCCCCCATCCCCCCTGCAATTATAAATAAAATTAAAAATCCAAAACGATATTAAAAAAAAACTCCTAGAGAAAAAGAACCAAAAGAACCAAAAGAAAGGGGGGGGAAAAACTCCAACGACGAGAGAACGCTTAGAAAGAGAAGAGAGAGGTAGTAATGGGACTTTCTAACCTCTCCCTCTCCCTCTCCCTCCCCTCCCTCTCTCCACCAAACTTTAAGATCTAACCTTAAAGACAAGCCCTAATTCTTTAAAAAATAGAAGAAAGGAAAAAAAAAAACCTAACCCCCAGCTACACATATATATAATATATCACATTGTTATTCCGTTTATACAGTTATTTTAGTGGTAGTAGTGGTGGTGGTGGTAGTAGCGAGAATGGGAGGAACACATAAATAATGAAAGGTAAATGCAAAACATGGAGTGGGTGGTTGGTTTTCATACGCCTTGTGGGAAGGAACCAGCAACGAGCTGAAGCGAGAGGTAACGGCTCTTGCATGGCGTTCTGAATTGGATATGGGTTTACACATGTTCCGAGCAGATCAGCGGAGCTAATAGCCACTTGGATAGCACTTCGTGATGTCAATTACTTTAATCTATATCATCTCGACCGTCTGTCTCACCTAAGAGGTAAAGCACTCACTTCATACCGTCAACCAATGCCGTCCCTCCCTCACAAATACCTGGCTAGCTGGTTAGTGGTGCGGCTAGAACTACTCCAATCACAGTCACCTCCTGCTCGTTGAACGCGACTCTGATCGCCCCTGCCAGAACAGCTAGACAATGTCAAACGGTTTCCATTGTATCACTAACAACGATCAACAACAACCCTTCCGTACAGCCCTCACAGCCCTTCACCCCATTACTAGTATTACGCACGAGTTCCAAAAAAACAAGACAGAAAAGACAGTTTCTCAGGAGCTCAAATAACCGCCCCAGCATCCAACCCCTCGACATCACCAAGTCCAATCGCTACAAGGAAACGATGACAACATTAAGAAGCGAGAGGGAATAGCAAGGTCGGCATTCAGCTTCATGAAAGAACTAGAATCTTTCGTGACCAAAAAGGGGACATGGCGCTACATCTCACCAGCGCAAACATACGTCTGGATCAAGTCTAGAGGAAGCCGGATCTTACCCGGTAGAACGAAGGTAGCTCAAAACATCCCGAAGGCCAAACCCGCAGCCAGGATTGAAAGTACGGTGGCCGCTACAAGGTGATAGCTAACCCCTACTTGCTTTCTTGCGCGATTAGAGTGAAGTGGAGTTGCTAGGGTGGCTTCTGGCCTCAACGAAGCCGAGGAGTTCGTAGGCACAACAGCGTAAGTTGAACAACCTGTAGTAGAAGACACATTGTCGTGTTTCGGAGGGTGTACAAAGACGATGCTTTGAATGTTATACGCCACTGTCTCCGTCGCAATGGTCAAGAGCAATGGTTCACTAGGCGTTGCTGTGGTCACACAGGTTGTGCATTCATCGATAGCGATTTGATTGGTTGCATTTGAAGGTCCCACATTCCCGGAAAGGTAACTGCCTCACAAGTCAGTCAGTGTGTCAAGGTACCCCGGCCCCTTGCAGCCAGTTGGGCAGGAGGATATGAAGGCGCCTAGCTTACGTGCTGGTTACGCAGTTCGCGGTGCAGTCGGAATAGTCTTTGCCAGGGGAATGCATGTCGCACTCCGTGATGCATGCGTCGGTATTTTCGTTAGCAATCCAGCTTGGGTCCTGGGTACATGCACATTGTTAGCTACGATTTCCAAACTGAAGACGAGAGGATGGGAGGGGGGCTTACAGGAATACCCATGCAGCGGGAGAAGCAGGGCAAGTCCAATACGCCGCACATTTCGGTACAATCTTCAGTAGCAGTCCGTTTGCGTGTCTGGGCTGGGCCAATGGGCCTGCCGCAGTCGACGAAGCACCAGAGCCAGTCTCTTGACTTGGCTTGGGGAAAACAGTACTCTGTACAGTTAATCTTGTCGGGTCCGTTGGTAACAGCTACGGTAGCCTGTTTCTGGGGATACGCTGGGGTTTGGGCGACACAAGTATCCCAGCAATCTTGCCGCCTTGCTTCGTCCATGCTATCGAGCTGCTCACAGTTGCAATCGGAAGCGGGCTGCCTCGACTGAAGTCCTGGCAGTGCTGCGGCAGCGACCAGGGGCGAAAAGAGCAGGATGACACATGTAGAAAACTTGCTGAAAGAAGCCATCTCTCCAGCAAGGGAATCTAAAGAAAGCGTTCCGGTGGGGTTCAGAACCTTGGAGCGTTTTTTTCTGGAGCAATGGTAGCAAGGGAGCAAGAAGAGCAATATGGATAAAAGAAACTGATGATTAAGATACAGCTCTTCCAAAAAGTCCTGCGATGTTGAGACACGAAAACGAAGAGAAGATGCTGGAGGGCGGATTATATAGCCAGCAACTCCATCTGAGTTTGGAGAAGTCCTCCCATCGGGGGAGGTACATCATAGAGTTGTTCGACCTCAGAACGAAAGGTGCAGACATGCCCCGAAAACCTTGATCCTGATCGTATTCTGATGGTGAAAGAGCCAAACCCAAATCTAAGCACCTGATGGCGACTAGTCGTGTGCATGACTGCGATAGCGGGAAGGGTATCTGGGGCCATCGCACTCTCTTCTTTCGAATCTTTCGAGTTTGGGTGTTCCAAACAACAGACTTCCACAATCGGGACAGCGCCATGCATGGGACCTTGGAATCTCCCCCGATGGCTACAGAGCATAGAGTACATGGCACGCGATAGGTACTCTGTACGAGTACGCATTGCACTATTGCGTAACCGTATTCTCGATTGCTCTACTCCGTACGGAGTGCAGAGCAGTCCGCCATCAGTGCGAACACGGTGCAGTCAAATGCCAACAGGAGAGAGCGTAAACTCGCTGATGTCATGCTGCAGAAAAGGTTCTTCTGGAGCCCCGCCATTCGGGGTGCCCAGCTGCGGTAGGACCAAACTCCTCATCGCCAACACGCCGTGTGACGGGCAGAATTTGCGCGGGCGGTGATAAGGCGCTACGGCGCAAAAAGAAACCAAAAGGCTCGAGGGATTTTTTACCGGGATAAGAACTCAGTCACACCCAGGCGGGAGTCTTGGTGCCAGGCTCCTACTTAAGCTGGCACAGCAGCTCCTTCGTGCGTCCCAGGCTCTTTCCGGAGCTGCTGCGGCCGATCGTCTTGTCAAAGGAACGCATTTGTTGAAATCAGCAATACCGACCGTGAACCGAACCAACCGATAAGATTGGCATGTGTTGAGTGAGACCACCCCCTCGTCGCCCCCTCGTCGGCCCAGCTTGTCCTCAACATCTTGCTGCCCGTGCCTCCCTCCTTCCTCCGCAACTCCAGCACCACTGTACCAGCGTCAATCGTCCCAATTCTCAGTCTCCGTCCCACCAGTTGGACTCCACCCCGCCACAGACGGTGTCAACGTCCACTCCGGCCCTCACCACCAAAACAGCTCGATAACAGCTCTAGGGAGATTCCTTGTTGCCGAGCAGCATCATCCCACCGACAATGGCTGGTCCGGTTGATAGCAACAGCAGCTACGATGATGTTTTTGAGGAGGGCACCGACGGCGGGACTGCGCACACCCTACATCGCCTCCGTGCCAATTCATCCATTATGCAGATGAAGAAGATTCTAGGCAAGTTGTTTGCTGCATTCCTCCCGTTGTGAAGCCCGCTTCGAGCTTTGTCAACATTGAGGAAGCACGGCTAACATTCGGCGATTTGGGTGTCGCATAGTGGCTAACCGAGGGGAAATCCGTAAGTCCCTCGAGCTCGCGATATTCTCGCATCGGGTGAGATGGGCTAACCCGTGCCTTCACAGCTGTTCGTGTATGTACTCCAGCACTCCGGGTTTTTTTCGTCTAGACCGCTGCATGCTCACCGATGTGGGTGCTTGCAGATCTTCAGAACGGTAGGTCTATCCTTGGACTCTGACCCTAGACCTTCCGATGTTTAGAATGGGAGCTTCTGGAGCACCAGAAGCTCGGCAATGTTGGGATCTGTGCTTTACTGACGTGACTCCTAGGCTCATGAGCTATCGCTACAAACTGTGGCCGTGTATAGGTACTACAATCGCTCGCCGATTGCCAAACCTATGACTGACGTAGTCCCAGTTATGAGGACCGTCTAAGTATGCATCGGCAGAGTGAGTATAGCTCCTTGGACGAACCTATGTAAATTCATAGCTTCTAATAAGTACAACTGCAGAGGCCGACGAAGCCTACATGATTGGCAAGCACGGCCAGTATACTCCGGTACAAGCATACCTACAAGGCCACGAGATTATCAAGATTGCTCTACAACATGGTGTCAATATGATTCATCCGGGTACGTTATGACAAAAAGTACAAGGATATAGCCTCCTAACGGTTGAGAAAGGTTATGGTTTCTTGTCTGAGAATGCAGAATTTGCTAGGAATGTCACTGCTGCTGGTCTTATTGTGGGTTTTCCAACCTGTTCTGCTCCAGTGCTGAAGTGACCACGAAGATATGCTTTACAGTTTGTAGGACCAAATGCAGAAACAATCGATGCACTTGGGGACAAGGTTTCGGCTCGAACGATCGCCCTCAAGGAAAACGTCCCAGTCGTACCCGGTACCCCTGGACCAGTTGAAAAGTACCAGGATGCGGAATTGTTCACTAAGGAATACGGCTTTCCTGTCATTATTAAGGCAGCCTTTGGCGGAGGAGGGCGTGGTATGAGAGTCGTCAGAAACCAAGAGAGTTTGAAGGACTCTTTTGAGAGAGCTACCTCTGAGTGAGTCCCTCTTCTAATGGCCCAATACAAGAACGGACCCGAAGCGCCAAGTGTGTGGTACACAGCTGACCCGAACATTTCTAAATAGGGCAAAATCGGCCTTTGGGAACGGAACGGTATTCATCGAGGTATACTTGTGGACTGGATTCATCTAACCATCACCGCTTACTAACGAATTGAAATAGCGATTCTTAGACCGCCCTAAGCATATCGAGGTTCAGCTGTTGGGTGACAATTATGGCAATATCGTTCATCTCTATGAGCGTGACTGTAGTGTCCAGCGCCGGCATCAAAAGGTTGTAGAGCTAGCTCCAGCAAAGGACCTCCCGCAAGACGTGCGGGACAAGATTTTGAATGATGCTGTGAAACTTGCTAAATCCGTCAATTACCGCAACGCTGGTACTGCTGAATTCTTGGTCGACCAGCAAAATCGATATTATTTCATCGAAATAAATCCTAGAATGTGAGTCGAGCCTAACCATTACTATTTCACCTTTTTACTGAAAACTTCCTAGTCAAGTCGAACATACAATCACCGAGGAGATCACCGGCATAGACCTCGTAGCAGCACAAATTCAGATCGCTGCAGGTGCTACTTTAGCCCAATTGGGACTAACCCAAGACCGTATTTCAACACGTGGTTTCGCGATCCAATGCAGAGTGACTACCGAGGATCCCGCCAAAGGTTTTCAGCCTGATACGGGCAAGATTGAAGTATACCGTTCCGCCGGCGGAAACGGAGTACGTCTTGATGGTGGAAACGGATTCGCTGGAGCCATCATAACTCCTCACTACGACTCGATGTTGGTCAAATGTAGCTGCCATGGCTCCACGTATGAAATTGTCCGGAGAAAGATGCTTCGCGCTCTCGTAGAGTTTCGTATCCGTGGCGTAAAGACGAACATCCCCTTTTTGGTCTCGTTGATCACCCATCCTACTTTTATTGATGGAAATTGCTGGACAACGTTCATCGATGACACGTAAGTCCTTCCAGACATCCGTAGTGAATTTCACTAACCTATATCAGGCCCGAGTTATTCTCCTTAGTTGGTAGCCAGAACCGGGCACAGAAGTTGCTGGCGTACCTGGGCGATCTTGCCGTCAATGGAAGTAGTATTAAAGGTCAAGTTGGCGATCCCAAGTTTAGAGGGGAAATTATTATGCCACAACTCCACACGAAAGGGGGTGAAAGTATTGATGCGTCGGAGCCATGCCAGGACGGTTGGAGAAATATTCTCCAGAAGGAAGGACCCGAAGCTTTTGCTAAAGCCATCCGCAACTACAAGGGCTGCCTGATCATGGATACGACCTGGCGTGACGCTCACCAGTCCTTGCTGGCCACTCGGGTTAGGACAATCGACCTGCTGAATATTGCAAGGGAAACTAGTCATGCGTACAGCAATGCGTACAGCCTTGAGTGTTGGGGTGGAGCGACCTTTGACGTTGCTATGAGATTTTTGTATGAGGATCCCTGGGATAGACTGAGGAAGATGCGGAAGCTTGTGCCGAATATTCCTTTCCAGATGCTTCTGCGCGGCGCCAATGGTGTCGCATATTCCTCGTAAGTAGGTCCCCTAGCACTAGAAGATTCACAATCTGACTAGGGTCTAGCCTGCCTGACAACGCCATCTACCATTTCTGCGAACAAGCAAAGAGGAATGGCGTAGATATCTTCCGAGTTTTTGATGCTCTAAATGATATTGACCAGCTCGAAGTTGGTATTAACGCCGTCAAGAAAGCTGGTGGAGTGGTTGAGGCAGCGATATGTTATAGCGGAGATATGCTTAACCCGAAAAAGAAGTATAACCTCAATTATTACATGGACCTGGTCGGCAAGATCGTCAAGTTGGGCACGCATGTCATTGGCATTAAAGACATGGCTGGTGTTCTTAGGCCACGAGCAGCCACTCTCCTCATCGGTGCAATTAGGGAGAAGTACCCGGAGGTCCCGATTCACGTCCACACCCACGACTCTGCTGGTACCGGTGTGGCCTCCATGATGGCTTGCGCAGTCGCCGGTGCTGATGCTGTGGACACGGCTACAGACAGCATGTCGGGTATGACCTCCCAACCAAGCGTCGGCGCTGTACTCGCTTCCCTTGAGGGGGGACCACTTGATCCAGGCTTGGACGTTGCCCAGATACGCGCCATCGATACTTACTGGGCCCAGCTTCGCCTACTCTATTCGCCCTTCGAAGCTCATCTAACTGGTCCGGATCCAGAAGTGTATGAGCACGAAATTCCTGGCGGTCAATTGACTAATCTGATCTTTCAAGCCACTCAGCTCGGTCTTGGGTCTCAGTGGGCTGAAACCAAAAAAGCTTATGAACAGGCCAATGACCTCCTCGGAGACATCGTCAAGGTTACGCCAACTTCAAAGGTTGTGGGCGATTTGGCACAGTTTATGGTGTCTAATAAACTCTCTTACAATGATGTTATCAAGAAAGCTAGCGAGCTTGACTTTCCTGGGTCAGTTCTTGAGTTCTTCGAAGGTCTTATGGGACAGCCATACGGAGGCTTTCCGGAACCATTGCGTACAAAGGCGCTTCGCGGTCGCCGCAAATTGGACAAGCGACCTGGACTTTCCCTTGAACCACTGGACTTGAGAAAAATCAAGAAGGATCTTGTTGAGAAATTCGGGAGTGCTACGGAAAATGATGTGGCGAGTTATACCATGTACCCGAAGGTCTTTGAGGACTACAAGAAATTCGTTGCCAAGTACGGTGACCTAAGTGTTTTGCCAACCAAATATTTCCTCGCGAGGCCAGACATCGGAGAAGAGTTCAGCGTTGAGATCGAGAAGGGTAAGGTGTTGATCATGAAGCTGCTCGCGATCGGTCCCCTTTCAGATCACACTGGGCAGCGAGAAGTCTTCTATGAAATGAATGGCGAAGTTCGTCAAGTCACCGTGGACGATAACAAGGCTGCTGTTGAGAACGTGAGCCGCGCAAAGGCCGACGTGAATGACTCCAGCCAGGTTGGTGCTCCGATGTCCGGTGTTGTAGTGGAGGTAAGAATCCAGGATGGCCACGAGGTTATGAAGGGAGATCCTATCGCAGTCCTTAGCGCGATGAAGATGGTAAGTCTCATAGTCCCGGTCGTTCTAGCGTCGAAGGTTCTGATGGCGGTAAATAGGAAATGGTGATTAGCGCCCCTCACTCCGGAGCAGTTGGCTCGCTGCAGGTTAAGGAGGGGGATTCCGTCGACAGTCGAGATCTCATCTGTAGAATCGTGAAGCCAACCGCGGAGAAGTGAGCGAGCGCGTTGGAATAAGCCTTTTCTTTCATGGTGCCGATGTTCTCGTTTTATCACGTATATCTTCACTGTAGGAAGAGCAGAGATGGTCCCCTTTACCCCACAAACGGCCGCGCCAAATGTTTGTTATCAAAATATCAATGAGACGAATTAACAGGCTAAAACAGAAGATGGCCGCCTGTGGGCAGTGGACCCTTGAGTCAGGCGAAAGAGTTGTGTAGTGGGTTAGAGATCGAGGTACCGAGGTGGACTTGAGAGTATAGGGTCAACGAGTGGCTATTTAGCACACGACCAAGTAAAATAAAAGAGCCATTGTTCAGTGGAGCGTAGGAAAATACTTCCGCTTTTTAGTTATGCAGGCGTATGGATCTTCATCGACCCACTCATCAATTCAGGTCCGGATGCAGAACTCTACTAATTTGCGGCGGTAAATGCTGTTGTATTAATGCCTTCCAATTTCGTGGGTTCAACACCTTGGTTTTGTTGGAGGAATAATCAGCTTCATAGAACCCCCCCCCAAAAGGTTTCTCGTCGGCTGTAAGCGGTTTTAATGAGAGATACCACTACGGCTGTAGAGTCAAGACAAGTTTAACGGTTGAGTGAAATTAACTTGGAATAGGCTCAGATTTGCGATGAAGGGGCTTTCGCCGGACATAAGTACAGCCATACTACCACCAGTCGCTCCGCTACAACCCTCCCTCAGGATATCAATCAACAGCGTCTACCTCACGATGCCCTCGAATCTGTTTTTGAACCATTTGATCGTCTCGACTTGGTTGATGCGGTGAGAAGCACCAATAACGGACTTGCATCGCCGGCGTTTGGCAACGCGTTCACCTGGGCGAGTCCTATTTTGAATGTTTATCAGCATAGTTCTCCTATGACGGAGATATAAAATCTGATTTTTCAGCTAAACGGAACCCTCCACAATTATCCGGTTTCCAAACTGAAGCCCAAAAGAGACCACCACTCACATGCAGCAGTAGAAATCCATTCCATAAATACCAATTGCCGGGTCGTACTTGATTCCCAGATCGATGTGTTCGCTAATTCCAAATCCGAAATTCCCAGTCTCTGAGAAATTTCTCTTTCTCAATTCATACTCCTTGACCTTGAGGCCACGCTCTAAGATCTCCTCGGCTTTGGGCCCACGAACTGTTACATGCACGGAGATCTTTTCGTTGCGTCGAATACCGAAGGTACGGACGGTGTAGCGGGCCTTGCCTTTTGAGAGATTGTGCGTTAGATTTGGTGAACCAACAGTAATGGTTCGGGCACGGGTAGCCACCGCCCATTAGAGAAGGGCTCACTATAGACTGGTGTTTGACCGCTCAATTGCTCCAACACCTTCGCAGCACGTGTGAGTCTGTCGCCAGATTCACCAACACAGATGTTGAGGACAAGTTTTTGGATGCGGAGCTCCCGCATAGGGTTCGCTTTCTTATCTTTCCCGGATTCAGCCTGCATAGTAATATGTCAGCTAGGTAATCGTAGGAAATAGCAATGTGGATGCTGCGTTTGGCGTTGCGAAAACTGCAAGGCGTAATATTATTTTCACTGTGGGGGTAGTAGGCTAGAGTAAAATCCTAGAAACGCACGACTGGATGAATCCAGTAGGCAGCACCACGTACCATTTGACCAGACTCAGGAAGGTAGAAGGTGAAGGTAGTAAGTCGTTTTGCTATTATCGGGTCTCGAAAACTGGAGCCTCAAATCTGGCGCACTTAAGATTTAGCAGTCCCTAGGCGAGATAGGGCTCGTAACTCGCGAAAACCCTCTATGCTGACATAAGCAAGAGCTATCGCGGAGCCGCACCTTGACTCAATACGCTTTAGCACAGCACTTTCTAACGCCGGGGCTCGTACAGTGCTTCAGCAGGAGTCTCACGACTTCGAAAGCGGTCATCACATATACCAGGTCGAACCATTAGTAGCTCTTTACCCTACCCCCCCGAATCTGCACAGAGATTTCTCTCCCCGTGAATTTCCTTGGCTACGACAACACGCTACACACAGCCATGGCTACAAACGGAAATTTCTCCGAAGAGGAGTCCCCCCCTTCCTCGCCCGAGCTGAAACCCACCAGTGTTGAAGCAGATGAAGAAGAGAAGCCGGGGAGAAAGTCTGCTCTCAAACGAACATCACGACCTACCCCACTACCAGAGCCAGCCAGACCAGAATTACCAGCACAGCCCGATCCAAATGACCTTGACTTAACGATACTCACCCCGCTATCCCCCGAAATCATCGCCCGACAGGCAACGATTAACATAGGTACCATCGGGCACGTAGCTCACGGAAAGTCTACGGTCGTCAAAGCCATTTCTGGAGTACAAACAGTACGTTTCAAGAATGAATTGGAGAGGAACATCACAATCAAATTAGGCTATGCAAACGCAAAAATCTACAAGTGCGATAATGGGGATTGTCCAAGGCCGGGCTGTTATAGGAGCTATAAAAGTGATAAGGAGGTTGACCCTCCCTGCGAACGGGAAGGTTGTACAGGACGGTATTGTCTATTGAGACATGTGTCGTGAGTTGCACACTGGCTCAAGCCCCCACTAGAGAGCGCCCTGACCTCGTAGGTTTGTCGACTGCCCTGGACATGACATCCTCATGAGCACTATGCTTTCCGGCGCTGCAGTCATGGATGCCGCTCTCCTACTTATCGCAGGCAATGAAACTTGCCCACAGCCACAGACCTCCGAACATCTCGCCGCCATTGAGATTATGAAACTGAATCACATCATCATACTCCAAAATAAGGTTGACCTTATGCGCGAGGAGGGCGCCGAGCAGCACTATCAATCCATCTTGAAATTCATTCGTGGCACTGTTGCGGACGGGTCACCTATCATCCCTATTTCTGCCCAACTAAAATACAACATCGATGCAATAAACGAGCACCTAGTTACGAAAATCCCAGTTCCTGTTCGAGATTTCATGGCATCTCCTCATATGATAATTATCAGGTCTTTTGATGTCAACAAGCCTGGCGCAGAGATTGAGGATCTCAAGGGAGGT
>JAJDFF020000599.1:270-13160 GCA_021527025.2 Geoglossum cookeanum | reverse complement strand
CGGCTCAATACCCCCCTTGGGTTACCCTATGCGTCAACCCGTCGACCCGTGTATGCATAGTCCGCGCGCCATTACACATAGAATCACCATAATATTGCCCTCTGTCATACAGATTGTTGTTACTTGCAATTTTAAGCCGCACTGTACTACATCATCAGCATACTACCCAATTGACCTCGGGGATGCCTTGACGCTTGTCTGATGATGTTCTCTATCAAATCCTTATCCGTTTATCTACTGTCGAGCCTATTGCAAGCATTGCCAAAGCCGTAGGAGTTGCCCACGAGACTATATATCGCATCAAGCATAATATAGAGCTCTAGGGAGTTGCATATTCTCCGCCTACAGTCAAACTAGATCGTTCGCGCTTACAATTACCATATCTGGAAGATGTAAGTACTAGATGATACTATGGTATGCTGGATATTGATTTCTAATAATTTATATAGAGATTAATGGAGTTTATAATGGATCGGCTGACAGCGTACCTAGACAAGATGCAGCAGTTTATTTACAATGAATACGAATTAGAGGTCTCAATTGGCTGCATTCATTATTTTCTTGACTGCAAGAAGTGGTCTTGAAAGAAGATGCAGAATCAAATACTCGAGCAAAATGCAGCTCTACGAATAGCCTAGTAAGGCTTTCAAAAATCTTGGGACCCAGATCAGCTCGTATTCTTGGATGAATCCGGCACAAATGAGAGGACCAGTAATAAGAGATATGGGTGGTCGCCCATTAGACTGATCTGCGCCCAATCGAGACCGATTAAGCACTTTGAGTAGTATAGCATTCTGTCGACACTCACAATTGACGGCTATCTTAATTACATTATTTACTAAGGCGCTATCATGGCCGATTTATTTATCGAATTCATAGAAGAGAGGGTCTTGCCATATTGCTCACCGTACTCTGAACCCCAATTAGTTCTCATTCTCGATAATATATCAATTCATAAAGATCTACGTTTACAACAACTTTGTAATGAAGTAGGTGTTCTGCTCAGGTTTCTGTCACCCTACTCGCCAGATTACAATTCTATTGAAGCTACGTTTGGATACCTGAAGCTATGAATCAAGAGGAACTATATGCTGGCAGCAGATTTCAAGGATTTTAGCAACTTCTTGGACTTTGCTGTATGTCAAACATGCAAAGATGAAGCAAATGTCAAAGGGCACTTTCAGAAAGTAGGATATATTGTAAATCGGCAAGAATAGATAGCCCTGCATAGGTAGTCCTATATAGGTAGCTCCAAATAGATTAATTTTTCATTTTAATTTCACATATATCCGAGTTGACAGAATAAAAGTCTTACAATTTTGCTGACTCCTATTTCGTCATTTCGATATATTTTGAACAGAAAAAAAATGGAAACGAACATTACAAGCTATTATTGCTACTACTGCTCTGAGGCCTCTGATGCCTCTGCCACTTGAATTCAGATATCTTGTATCGTATATTCATCAGTGTGGCTAGTTTAAAACTATATGATTCCCAAATTGCCATTATCATCACTTTGCCTTTGCACTCGTCATATAGAATATCCAAGTTCCAATCCTCTTCAAGTAGCCTATCCTTAATATATTCTAGTGACTCTCTCCGCTACCCATTAGATTTGTAGATTAGCCAGTCGAAAAACTACGCTAATATCTTGCTCAGATTGCTATTCGAATAAATAGGACTCGATAGTGCCGGCAGATCATATAGTGGAGCATATAGCGGAGGATTTAATAGAGGATTCAGTAGAGAGCCCAGTAGAAGGTTTGGTGAAGAATTAGACGACGGTGCCGATAGGCTATAGAGTCCTCCATATAAGTTTTGAGCAAGATGCTGAGTTTGAATGGCAATTAGGGTTTGTAGTAATTGATTAGTAGTAGATGAGATACCTTTTGCCAGTCTAGAAGTTTGCTGAGCCTATGTGCCCTTCTTCCGCTCCTTCTCCTGCCAATTCACAAGCATGTTAGTGTCTAGGTAGGTGGTCATAGATGCTCGTACGAAGTCACGATTAGGCGGTTGTCTTGGCGAGACTATGAACTAGTGGTTTATATACATGTTTGAGGTTCGTAGTATAGATAGTCGATTTATATTAACGATGGTCTATATACAATAGGTGCATTGACCGATGAGGTTGCAAGAAGCATCCTTGTCGGTCTCTTAAGGAGTTCACGAGCTGCGAACCTTAGCAATGCGAGTAAGGCTCACTCCATGGTCCGAGCTCTTGTAGCTATGTTACAAAGTAGAACAATAATCTGCTGTGATGGTTACTCTACTATAGATAGTCCATCAGCAATTTCGTAACTTCACCGCTTAAAAATCTTGCTGGATACCAGATAGTGATCTGCCGCATTATCGCGAACATCTAAATTCCGTTTATTTACCCAGTGTCACAAACATAGATTCCGGGCGCTTGGAAAGCAAGGTAGGACTACTTTTATTCGACGATTCAAAGCTAAAGAAGAGAGAAGGTATAGAAGGAAGCCTCGCATTTATATACATAAGAAGAGGAAGCTCTCGAACCTGCCACGAATTGTCACGAGCCATGCCAGCCGCGGTTGGGCCTGCTGGCTATACTACAAGCAGTAGTAGTTCGCAGTTGGTTTGTTTATAGGTTCGTTGGGTCCGTAGGTCTGTTGGACAGCGCGGTTGAGGTCTGCGTAGAGGCTCAAGGGCTTTGCGCGAGGTTCGTGGGTCTGGCGATGAGCTCATGTGGCTCGATACGGCTCGTGGAGGCTAGGTCGGAGGCGATTGAGGGCTCAGATCGAAGGTTTGTAACATCCAGTACGTACTATCCTTGTTGTTACAAACCTCCAATCGCCTCCACGAGCCGCATCGAGCCGCGCCGCATGAGATCATCGCCAGACCCACGAACCTCGCGCAAAGCCCTCGAACCTATACACGGACTTCAACCGCGCCGCCCAACGAACCTACGGACCCAACGAACCTACGGACAGGCCAACCGCAAACCACCACTGCTCGTAGTATAGCCAGTGGGCCCAACCACGGCTGGCATGGCTCGTGACAATTCGTGGCGGGTTCGGGAGCTTCCTCTTCTTATGTATATAAACGCGAGCCCTCCTTCTATACCTCCTCTCTTCTTTAGCTTTGAATCGTCGAATAGAAGTAGTCCTACCTTGCTTTCCAAGCGCCCGGAATCTACGTTCGTGACACTTGTTCCTATACTAACTATTGGGGCAAGTTCAATAGTCAGCAACTTGTGGCATCGAGTTGCCGGTAGCCACCTCACTCTGAAGAATATCAGGTAATTCAGCTAGCTGCTATTGAGTAGCAGTTCTGTGATCGCTGATATGCTTAAAACTTGAATTCAGATTGGCCTGAATTTGTGACTCTGGAATAACTTCCTTCAAGAATAGCATAATATATAGGCTCACTCTCTTGTGCTATATATATTACATCTTTAGCACTTCGAGAGCATTCTGGAAATTGTGCTAATACTGTAGCTCAAATGTATATTCGTCTAATGCTTTGCACTACTCATAGGAAGCTATTGCTTTGAGCTTGACTATTTTGAGCTGCCACAGCCTCGCATACTCAAAAACTTCTCTTTGCCAAATACGGATCGAGTATATTGATAGATCGCTTTCTATATATATTCTAGACTTGAAGCATAAGGTCTCCTTAGTATTCATCATGGCCTTCTACATGCTCATATACTTTAGAGTATCCTTCTCTTCCTCCTCCTCCCCCTCCTCCTCCTCCTCATTCTTCTCCTCATATTTCTCCTCTATCCATTCCGCCTGCTCTTTTAACTGCATAGCATCCACATCGTCACTCCTATTAAATTGTTTCTTATCTATGTCATCAGTTACAATTTGCCGTCATTGAGGATTTACAGGCGGCATAGTTGCTGTACAAGCCTTTTTGGCACACTGCGAGGAAGGCGGGGGCTGTGATGTAGATTCAGAATTGGCATGCTTATGTACTGAGGGCCTAGGGGTACATGTGAATAGGCAGATGGGTGTCTTTGGATGAAGCTCTATACGCAGCATTTGTATGGCAGAGGGCAATATCACAGCAGTTTTATGACTCAATTGGATTAGACACATCACAATAATCATTCTAGAGCCTTACATTGACAATTGAACAGTGGGGGTTGACGTTTGGACTAGATTGCTAAAAATGACATTGATGGTGGTCGTCGCTTGGCAGTGTCTCGCTTGATTTCGCACTCACAATGACATGAGGCGGCACCTCGGCACACCTACAACACTGCGTTACCTCCAAGAAAGGGCCAGCCGTGCTGGATTCGGCGTATTCAGCAGGCAACGGCACAAGCGGGTGTGGTGGTAGCCCAAACAAATAGTCCTCATCGCCATGCATCAAGGGGCCGGTTGCTAGTGCAGCTCCAGAAGCCGCGGCCTCATCAAAGGTGGACACAAAAAGTGTACACTGGACGGCATCTGTCCAATCGCCTGGCTGAAGAGCTATCAAGCGCATCTCGTTTCTCTGCAACGAGAGGGCAGCGTATATGCGCGGGTCTCTCAAGCTCATTTCGCTTTCCACGGTGAGGGGTAGCGTGTAGGTCGTTCTATAGTGAAGAGATTGACCCGATAGTTCCTTGTTTAGGTGAAATAGGATGCTGGCACAAAAGACTATATAACAGACGAGACGGTCTCAAAGAGGCACGGAGGATATGTAGGACTCCATCGCGTCTAGTGGAGGAAATTAGAGGGAAAAAAGTAAACCTAAAAGCAGTCACACAATGATACACCATGCAAATTCATTAGCAAAGCGAGATGCAAGAATGGCGGTTCGGTCCGGTTCGATCCATACAGCTCTTGAGCCTCTCGAGGCCGCCGGGCCTATCCCAGACCTCTCACCAGAATCTATATAGTTTAGCAAATACATTTGGCAGACACTATCACGTGGCGCCATGCCCTAGACCTGCCGCTGCACACGACCCTGCCGCCGCGACCGCTTCATACCTCGCAGATGGACCTGCCCCCAAACCGCTTGCCTTGGCCCGGTATCACTGCCCCAAATCGGTGATGATCAGTATCGACGAGCTGTAATACGCATATTTATCGCTCTTTAGATTGGATTTTCTAGAAGAAAGAGACACCGCGTGACGATACAGGGGTAAAACCTAGGGAAGGTTCGACTCGGAAAAGCTAGCACAAGCTCTAAAGGATCTATCGTTCAGCTGTGCATAAAAAAAAAATTTTTCTCTCTCATTGCCACAGGCTAAATCACTAAAGCCATAGGCAATAATAATTATATCATTATTATTGCACACGAAACCGCCTCGAGTAGAGATGAGCTTCTCGGGTTCCTTAAACGTCACGCAGACTGGCCACGCTCTGCTCCATCTTGACAAATACAACGAAGACTACCCGATATTGTGAACACCGGAGGTAGAGTCGGCGGGTGAGTCAATCATGTATTAAACTAAACTAATTCCGGCTCAAATTCTGCCTCCACATACCTCCTCACTGTCCCGTGCATAGAGGCTATGAGAGACCTACCCGCCGGCGTCACCTTCCACTTCACAATGCCTGCCTTACTATAAACACTGCCGCTTCGGGGCGTGGACGAAGGAGTCGTTGTCGAGGAGTGTCCGTTTTTGGAGGGAAGCCAAGCCCAAACCCGAAACCGCCAACCGCCAACACCGCTCATGGCAAATTGTATTCCATTTCTGTATCCCTCCGGAGGGACTCCGTGCAGTTGTAAAGGAGGATGAGGCGATCGGATGCAGCAAATCAACCAGCGCTCCCAAGCGCCGCCCTTTCAAAATAGGGGTTGGGGAGAGAGTTAAATTCCGCCGTCTGCTCTGGCGCTTCCCTGCAGGACAATTAAGATCTACCAACCCCCCACCAAAAAAAAAAAAAAATTAAAGAATGCCCTCGTTTGTTCCTGAAGATCATGTTCTGAATTTCAAATTTTGGATCGACGAGCTGACCCAAAATCCTTTTAAATCGCGTCTTCTATCTCTGAAGAATGTTTGGTCTTCGGTCTTTTTGGCGGTTTTGGCGATCCTGGTTCGTTCGCCTCCGCCCAGTGCTGACAGTTCATTGACGTTCAGAGCAGGTCACCTATGCCGGGGCACAAGCCTGGAAGCTTCTCCGAATTGTGATTTCCTACTGGACACCTGCTGCTACCGGAGACGGTTTCAGGGATTATCTGGGCACAGCAATAAGAAATCCCCCGGGCATCATCTGTCTGTTCACAACCATCGCCCGTCCGCGTATGAGACTAACGTGCGGCAGCGGCTGTGAGAGACTCTATCCGTTTTGCGGGCTCGCCCAGACGACTAACCGCCATCGCACTTGTTGTATTCACCCCAATTCTATATTCCTGTGTCATTTTGGGATTTGCAGCTAGCCTACCTTTCTTTCTCAGCACTTCAACTGCTGTCCTAAATGACACGGATTGTGGATACTGGGTACACAAAACCCATGAACTCAACGGACACGCTGGGCTAGAGAAGAAATTAGATCAGTATAGTCAACTAGCTCAATTTATTTCGAATGGAACAGCATCAACCACGGCGTATGCTCGTTTGTGCTACGGCGAGCAGCGGGACTCTTCTTCCTGTGATATTATGATCGATAGACGGATCCCGTGGAGAGCAACTCGCAACAGCACATGCCCGTTCAATGGGAATTGCATCAATAGCACTGCTTTCACCATGGATACGGGTAACATTACCGTTCGCCAATTCGGCATAAACTCAAAATCCAAGCTCAGCCTGAGACGCCAGAGCACATGTTCTCCAATTAAAATGGATCCATACCAAGTCAAGGTTACGGCACTGAACCCCTCGGGCGGGTATGCCCACTTACAGTATAACGGGACAAACGCCACGCAGGTCGTCAGGAAGGATGCCGCTTCTCCGTAAGTAACTATTGGTGGTTGAAGAGTGATAGATATTTTCTGAGAGCATAAATTATCTGACAGATATCTGGTTAATTCCTGGTACCCCCAAAAGGACATGAAAGTCCATCCCAGCCTTCAAACCGATGTGGGAAATGTATCCATCATTTACATCTCCCGGAATCAGCTCATACACCTCCACAGAACAGAAGATCCCATCTTCTCTGCCACAGAGGAAATTCTGCTGCCCGATGGCGACACCACCATGACTGGATACGTACCTAACTGGGAGAGGAGACTGGCTGCTATTGCGTGTGTGGAAAAACTGCAACTCTGCGACGACTTTGGAAAAGGGCGAGAATGTTCCGACTGGACTGGAGTCGTCAAAGGAGAAGACGGCAAGACTGGTCTTGAGAGTTTCTACAATCGATCCTCGGAACACGAGAAAGGGATTATCTCATTGCTCTTCCCATCTAAAGTGATCAGTATGACAATTGGCCACGTAGCCAGTGGTTCCGGTTCAAACCTAATAGCAACTCAATCCCTGCTGCGGACACCGACGCCGGGTGGGAGTATAGTAGAGATACAAACAGCCCAAGGTGAAGCTCAATGGGAAGCAGAGGTTTCGCAATGTATGTTCAAGCTCCAATCAGATAACCCAAGATACTTCCATTCCCGAAAGCTAAAGAAAATCTCCTCAGGGTTCAACCTCATTTTAGCTACGATGCAGCTAGCCGTACTCTACTTTCCTATCGGTCCACCGTTTCAAAACAAAACCGCTCTGGCGAATGAGATGCTGAAAGAAAGCCACTTCATTTGCCGCAGCGTCAAAATTAATACTTTCGGTCATACATCGATCCGTTGGGTTGGCGCAATTATGATTATCCTTTGGGGTCTCGCAGTAACGATTCTAAGTCACCTGAAAGATATTCAGAATTTGCTCTCGACTCTACGCCATTGGGAGAGAGAGAGGAGGCAGGACCCTACCGGAGGAGATCCTGTGGACACAGGAACGGAGATGCACACGCTGCCCCCCACCCCCGAACAACACAACCCAGAGGAGCTGAACGAAGATGTCGAAGCTGGAAACCACGCAGACCCACCGGGAGTCCCTGCAGGAAGCCCGATTCCACCAGTTGCCGGTGGTTGGGTGGTTTTGCCACAGCCAAATCAACCCACGCCAGCTTTGCCAGTAGATCCTACTAGCCGAAATATCCAAGGATCGGGGGTGGTTCTGCCACAGCCAAACCGACCCACGCCAGCTCTGCCAATAGATCCTACTAGCCGAAATACCCAAGGACCGGGGCGGGATCAAGATAGCGATAGGAGCGTCGCAGCAAGTGGGGTGGACCATAAAGGACATAGTCGGCTCCGGAGGGGGGGAAATTACAACACCTTTTGGGTTTAGTTGGTGATTCTCGAAGCGCCATTCTCCGGAGAGAAGATGTTTTAATGTTTAGTGATGCCCAACCTCTGTATATGCGGAGAGGATATTTTTAATGTTTAGTCATGTTCCAACTTCTGTATACGCAAGGGGAGAGTGAGTGAATTACGTGTGGGTGTGAGTGTTAGAGAGTCTTATCTCCCTAAATATATATATATATATATATATATATAATTAACCGTTTAGTTTTTTTTAAATCCGAAAAAAAAAAAAAAAAAAAAAAAAAATTGTAAATCTTTATCTTCCACCCCTATAAAAAAAAAGATGTGCGTATATATATATATATATATATGGATAAACAAGGACCACATTGAACTACGTGAGCTTGAACGCCGGAATACCATATGCATGCATGACAACTACGCCCCAATGAAGAAAGTTATAAGGAAAAGAAAAAGTTTATAGGATTGTATCTATACCCAAGTCCAATGGAAGTTTTCTTGACGTTACCCCCCCTTCCCGCGGGGGGTTTGCTCTTGCTCTAGGGGTCCTCGTCGCTGACTTCCATCATATTGGGGTTCAACATGGAGTTCCCCCCTCTATCAGCGGCTCCTCTGCTTGGTCCTGCCCCTGTACCCCTCCGACTCTGTTCAAACTTTCGAACCGCCTCCCTCTTCCTCAAAGTCAAGAGCTTTTCGAATTTCTCCTCTTCCTCTGGATCCTCTACCCAGCCGCCACCTGGCATTGCGCCTCTAATTCCCATCTGCGAGCTGCTCTCTAGAGCCTTCCCGAGCAGGTCTGTCGCAACAGGATCTTGCGGGCTCAGTGCCAGTGCCTCGTGAAGCGCAACTACAGCTTCAAAGCTACGGCCCATCTGCATTAATACCAAGCCTTTTGCGCTAAACACACCCGTATCTCTGCCGCCTTGTCTTAGTACCTCTTTGAATGTTTCCAAGGCTTCAGGCAACAGGTCCATTCGCCGAAGAGCATGCCCCAAGTTCGCTCTAGTCGCAATCCAAGCCCGTGGGTCGCTATCAATCTCATCAGCAATGCGAAGGGCCTGTTTAAACATATCCGCGGCATCTTTGAGGTGATCTTGATGATAGAAAACTACCCCCATCTCATTAAGCAATAGTGGATCATTGCGGCAGAGAGCGTATGCAGTCTTGAGGTATTCGTCCGCTAGTGTCATATTGTTAAGCTGGAGATTTTGCATCCCGAGAAACAATTGCGGAAGGTGCGTGCCTTGAAATAGCCGTGCAGCTGTTGAATATGCTGAGATGGCCTGGTCATGCTCACCCTCCGCAGCAAAGGTATGAGCGAAACCAATCCATGCGGGGCCAAAGTGTGGATCCATCATTGAGGCTTTAGAGAAGTAACGACGAGCTTCGGCAATCCTGTTTATTGTGAGATAGTAGATTCCAACTGCAAGCCAGCTACAGGGTTCTTCGGGGTGGTTGTCGGCGAGGTCGTGGGCGATGAGAAATAGGATATTCTTTTGGTTTAGCTCGTGCAGGCAGGCGAGGTGTAGTGGGTAGATTGAGAAATTGTACTTGTCAGTGTCGAGTATTGAAGAGGTAAGGGATAATGCCTCTTTGAACCGGCATTGTGTGAACAATAGTTCAGCCTTGGATAGGAGAAGGTCGGGGTTATCGGCAAGGTTGTAGTGCGTTGAAAGTGTCTCGGTGGCAGAAGTGAAAAGCGCAGGGTTCTTATATTTAGAGAGGCGCGTGGTGTAGAGCATCTTTGTGAACTCGGCAGCTTCCTGCGAGGTCGAATTGTCATCGGCAACTACAATAGAGTCGAAGTCCAAGGAATCTAGGAATTCCCATTCCTCGTCTGGTGACATTAGAGTGTTCTTCATGAGCTGGTCGAAGGCCTCGAAGCACTGAGCGTCAATGCGCACGGCATCTTTATAGCACTCTTTTGCTCGGTCGAAGGCGTTGAGTTTCGCATAGCAGGTGCCCCGCAGATAGCACATGGCTGCCTCAAACTTAATGTTCGTGGCATCTTCCCTCTCTCGTTCTTCGCTCCTGTCTGCCCGGTCTAGCCTGTAAGCGCCTTTCCCAGCTCTAGAAATGGCCTTGATATTTCCATCTGCATGTTGCAACTTGCGACGACTGTTGCTTGAGCTCGTAATGAGGTGGGTCGGATTCTTCTCGCCCAGGATAGACAATGCCTCGTCAAACTTCGATTGTTTAATGAAGCAGTGTGCGGCGAGGTACTTGCACGACGGGTTGCGCGATATCAGGTCCTGTCTCGATAGGAAGCCCTGGGCTCTTGTGTAATTGCCCGTGGAGAAGTGCACCTGCGCAAGCCAGAATGCGTCTTTATCGTTGTCTGTGCCCAAGATGGCGAGTCAGCAAACCGGTCATCCGGGGGCTAGCACCCGCCGACGTGAGGGAGCACGTACTAGTCAGCGCCAGCAGTTTGTCTCCTATGAAGATTGCTGAATCGTACTGGTGTTTGTTCAAGGCGTCCTGCCTCCAGTCTCGCAGGAACTTCTCCATACTGGACACTCCGTTATTCGCATGCGTGCCCGTGAGATGGAAGTCAAAGGTAGAGAAGCCAGTGTGGCTCAGCTGGCCGACAACGCGACCTGTAGCGTGAGGAAGAGCGTGGTGGAAAGGGCGATGCAGTTGTTCGCGTCTGATCTGGGGCTGGGGAGACGCGATCCGTATCCATGTCGGCCCATCGCTGCGTGGGGTACGTCACGTGATCTATAAGGTACATAGTACATGTACATGTAGAGGTCTTTAGAGCCGCAACAGTCGAGGTTATGGCCCAACTGTACAACCTAGACTACTGCTTTCTGCCCAGGGAGTAGAAAATTTGATTTTCTTTTAATTACCTTTGAATTTCTATTGAATTTGAGTTTTTTTTGTTGAATTGATTTTTTGTTACTTTGGGCAAAAATATTGAGGAGGAGGTTGAGTTGATAAGAAGCCTCAATACCACTTAAACAGAAGCGTTTGTCCAATAGTAAAGCAGGACAGCGGCTCGAGTGTAAAGTCTGTCGGATGTCTCTTGAGCATAAGATGCATCTACGGAATCATGCTCTTGAAATTTATGGAACTTGTTTCTTAATACCTTCCTTGATAGTGTAATAGGGATGCACCGCTATGTAGCTTGGGCCTTTTCCCTATTTTTGTCCCCCGTGATAAGAATGGTGTTATTGTAGGACTAATAGCGAACTATTTAGGAAGGGTGGCCACAGGATGCAGCCTATTCCACAAATATAGTTTAGCTCCAATTGAGATACTACCATTTATGCTTCTCTGCACTTTTCCAGCTATCCTCGTTTTCCATTAGAAGCTGCTTCCAACTGTTGCTATTTAAGTGAGGGGCCGATTTGGGCTCCTCGAGAAGTAGCTGGTAATGGAGTTTTCCAAAGTTTTCTGTTATTGTGTGAGAGTGAGAATGATTTTCAACTATAAAAGGATGTGTTGGGGTGTTAATGCTTCATCAAAAACTTTTTATCGGGCTTTGCTTGGCACCGGCAATTTGCTGACTACTTCCCACCGACATATACACTCCCCACTGCCCCCCCAAGGTAGACCACCAACCTTCTCTCTCTACCTAATCAGCCACCATGTCGGAACGCAAAGTGCTCACGAAATACTACCCCCCGGATTTCGATCCGTCCAAGATCACCCGGACACGCGGTCCGAAGCAAGTCGGACCCAAAGTGCAGACCGTACGTCTGATGGCACCGTTCAGCATGAAGTGCACCTCTTGCGGCGAATACATCTACAAGGGCCGCAAGTTCAACGCTCGCAAGGAGACATCGGGCGAGAAATACTACAACATCCCCATCTACCGCTTCTACATCCGCTGCACCCGTTGCTCGGGCGAAATTACGTTCAAGACGGACCCCAAAAACATGGACTACGAATGCGAGCGGGGCGCCAAACGCAACTTTGAAGTATGGCGCGAAGCCAAACTCAACGACGCCGAAACCGAAGAAGAGCGCCTTGACCGGCTCGAGCGCGAGGAGGAGGAACGAAACGCCATGGTGGAGCTCGAAGCAAAAACCCTCGACGCCAAGCGCGAAATGGAAATCGCCGACGCACTCGACGAGATCCGGACCCGAAACGCCAGGAACGAAAGGGTCGACAGAGGCGGAGTCGCACTGGGCGAGCGGGGCGACGAGAAAGATGACGAGGCAGAGCGCGAGGAGCGCGAGATTGAAGAGGCGGCCAGACGAGCCTTCACGACGGAGGAGGGAGAGAAAGTGCGAAGGCTTGCAGAAGGAGAAGAAGAAATAGAAGAAGAAGAAGAAAGGGAGCGCGGCAGCCCTGCCATCGCCGAGAAGGAAGAGAAAACCGCTGCAATCGAGAAAAAACCAGCAGAAGTCCCCCTATTCAAACGGATAGTAAAAAAGAAAAAAGACTTCTCCGCCGCTCTGGGAATCAAAAAGAAACCCGGTCTTTCTGTATAGATGGATACACACACATACATACGCACCGCGCGCCGCGGGGGGGGTTGGGGTGGGGAGGGGAGGTGTTTTCTTTTTCTTTTTTTTTTTTTCTTTTCCTTTTTTTTTTCTCCCGGAGTTTTACAATGATAGGCTTTTTACTGTCTGTGTATATCATCATTTGGGGCTTCGACACGACGCCGACGCGAGATCTGGACAGTAAGGTTCACTCTTTGGGTGTCCAATTGCCGGCTTAAT
>JAJDFF020000597.1:0-13280 GCA_021527025.2 Geoglossum cookeanum | reverse complement strand
AAAGATTTCACATGTTAGACGAACGAGAAGACCTGGAAAGGTTGATGGCTCGCGTAGAGCAGGCCCGCGAAGCTCAGGTCACCTACAGCATGCATAAGAATCCGACGAATGAAAAGAAGATGGTATCGGCCGTCCGGGATCTGGATACGGTGATGAAGACTTTACTTAAGAAGGGGTACAACCCCGATCAACACAAAAAGACAGCAGGATCCAATAAACTGTTCTAATGGCACGACCGAAGAAGCAAGGACTGGACTATTTTCCGATGGATGTGGATTTCGATGCAGATCCTAAACTCGCCATGGTTATCGGCGAGTTCGGGGGGAAGTGCGAGATCCTGATCATTAAACTGCTGGCCTATCTGTATAAGAATAATGGTTACTACTTCCCCTGGTCCGAAGGGGAGCAACTCATGTTTGCGAAGCGCGTTTCCTACATAGGGGGTTCGTCAGTGAATTTCAATAATGAAGTAGTTCTGGGGTTGGTTAGGTGGGGCTTCTTTGACGAAGTCATGTTTAACTCGTTCCGAGTATTGACCAGCATTGATATACAGGAGACCTGGCTGAATGCGACCAGGAAGAGAGTGTCCAAAGACCCGAAGGAGATGCCGTATTGGATTGGTAATCGGGCAGCACCCGTGACCATTCTTCCGCCACAAACGCCGTTACCGGCGGAAGAAACGAGTTATCGACTACTTTTTGCGGAAGAAACCCAGTTTCCGGCGGAAGTTATACCACAAAGTAAAGTAAAGGAAAGTAAAGAAGAAATAAAGAAAGAAGAGCCGAGCCAGGAAGCTACCTATTGGCAGCGAGAACGCACCCTCTTCACTACAAACCGGCTGTTCTCAGAAAGATTTTGTATTGCGCGCCGCGTCGAGCCGGCCGCGCTCGCCGCCCTGATGGAATACTTCCTGTCGACGCTCGAGCTGCAGAACGACATAAAGCCGGCGGCGGATATCCAGCGGCACTTTACTAACTGGTTCAACAAATGCCAGCGGGAGGGGATCATCGATCAGGAGGGAAAACATAAAAACGCGCCACAACCACAACAATCTCAAACAGTACGAAATGTCATCGAGCAAAAAACAGACGCAATCCTCGACGAATTCAATTGATCTGCTGCAGGGCAAGATCCCGCCGCACTCGAAGGATACGGAGCGATCGCTGATCGGGATGTTGATGAGATTCCCAGATGCGATTGATATCGCGATCGGGATTTTAGTACCGGAGGCATTCTATGTAGAGGCACACCAGCGGATATTTCGGGTGATGACAGGATTGTACAACAAGAGCCAACCGATCGATCTAATCACGGTTACGCAGAAGTTGGCTGACTTAGGGGAGCTTGATATTGTTGGTGGACCCTACTATCTGACGGAATGCAACACGTTCAACATTCCAACGACCTCAACTACGAATCATTGCCTTGTCATTCAGGAGAAGTTTATCCTACGAGAGATTGGTCGCGCCGGTGCAGAAATGTATAATAGTTCTTTCGACACCAGCGAAGATGTGTTCGACAAGCTCGATGCGGCGCAGCAGTCGATCATGAAGATCGGGGAGGATATGCAGCAGGAAGCGCAGGGTGCTGATACCGTCTTGGTCAAAACGATGACACAGATTGCCGAATGGGGTAAACTAGGGACGTCGCTCACAGGCGTACCTACTGGGTTTCCGACCCTTGACAAGGTGACCCGAGGCTGGCAGCCAGGCGACCTGATCATTCTTGCCGCGCGGCCATCGGTAGGTAAGTCGGCGCTCGCCTTAAAATTCGCCCGTACCGCTGTGAAAAATGAGACTCGTAATTATCCTGTGGCTATATGGTCTCTCGAGATGAGCTCGACCCAGCTGATGTTGCGGATGTTGTCAGCCGAATCAGAAATTAAGCTCTATGGAATCCAAAGCGGGAATCTTGATGCGGCGCAGGAAAAGCGGCTGCATATGAATGGCGCCGCGCCGATATCTCAGATGAAACTTTTTTTTGACGATGCTCCCGACCTTACTCTCCATAGCCTTAGGTCCAAAGCTCGGAGGCTCAAGAAGAAACATGGTATTGGACTGATCATCATCGATTACCTGCAGCTGATGCACGGTGTCGGTAAGAACCGTGAGCAGGAAATCTCATCGATTAGCCGCGGGCTGAAGAATTTGGGAAAGGAGCTGAATGTCCCCATCATCGCCCTATCCCAGATGAGCCGGGAATTCGAGAAAAGGAGTGGTACAAAGCGCGTTCCGCAATTATCGGATCTCCGAGAGTCCGGCGCGATCGAGCAGGACGCTGACCTGGTAATGTTCCTTTGGGGACCGGAAGATGACGCGATAAAGGATGACGCGACGCTCATTAACCGTCGGTACTTACGAATAGCAAAAGCTCGCACCGGCATGCTGAAAAGTTTTGACCTTGATTTTAGAGGCGAGATCCAATTATTTAGCGAAATGGTCCCTGCGCCCGGATTTAAACCCGTATCAACCCTATTCGACATATGACACGCTGGACAGAAGCCGACCTGCAGAATCATATGGCGAAGAGCGTTCCCAAAAGCGGGAAAGCACCTTCTTTCGGATTGGTGAAGGGTAAGTACCTCTACTACATCGGCATCGATTGCGGGGTCGACACTGGTTTCGCCGGATGGAATGCAAAGAATAAAGCTTTCGAGTGGGTAGATACGGTCCGGATCCACCAGGCTATGCGCCGCAGCGAACAGTGGCTGAATCTTTTCCGTAAGGACGGTGTCTTCTTTCGCGTGGAGGACGCAAGGCTTCGGAAACGAATACCCTGGCAAAAGACAGAAAAGGACGAGCGAGGTAAAAGAGAGGGGGCCGGCAGCGTAAAGCGTGACGCTATAGTGTGGGAGGACTTCCTTACCGAGCTTGGCGCCGACTTCGAAATGGTGGCGCCGAAGGATAACAAGACGAAAATGGACTCGGCATACTTCGCCAGGATCACGGGATGGACGGCGCGTACAACGAACCATGGCCGGGATGCCGCGAACCTGGTGCATGCATATTAGTAAATCTTAAAATCTGAATCATGTTACATTCAAAACTTACACAGAAGGATCTTACTCCGCAGCAGCGGAAGTTCGTTATCAGTTTGCAGAAGAATGGTACCCATTACTGTACCGGTTCCAGCGAAAAGCGGGTTTTCAAAAAAATGTCGGAAATGGGTATCACCGAACTGGTCAACGGCGGGAACGGTACCAATGCTTACCAACTGACCGAAAACTGGCAGGACGCTTATATCGATCCGAACCCGTATCTCACGAAGAGTCCGGAAAGCGCGTCCGCTACTGCCGGGAAGTCGAACGGCAAGATTGTCCGGCCGCCCGCGGTTTATAGCAACGTTTCTCGTGACCAGTGGATCGACCGCATTTTAGGAAATTCAACTTTTGCATAATGAGATTTATACCCATACTGTTTGCTCCGCCGATGGTCAAATCAATCCAGGAATTGCTTAAAACCCAGACACGTCGGATTTTGACAGGTAGTCTTCACGTAGATCCGTCGGGTAACCTGATTTATGATAGCGTGAATTATGGCCAAAATCTGGACGGGACGCCCAACTTCAAAAACCTTATCGAGTGTGTGTCACCATATGGGCAACCTGGAGATATCCTCTGGGTCCGTGAGGAGCATTACAAATATGGAAAATGGATTTATGATGGCTTGACAAAGAAGACCAGGAAAGCCAAATCGAAGTTCGTCGCGCTGGACGATGATGTGCTATTCAACGATACGAAAGATGTTTCATATAACGATGTCAAGTTCGTCCTCGAGGTCATGCCTAACAGTCATCGCTTGCCCAGCTGGTACAAGCGGCTCGGTCGGTACATGCTGAAGAGGGATGCAAGAATCTTCCTCGAGGTCGTCGAGGTTCGTATTGAGCGGCTGAAAGACATCAGTGAGTCTGATGCGATGGCTGAAGGTATCCAGTTCATGGATGAGTCACCGGTCGGTAAGTGCTACCGAGACTATCTGTCTGATGCCTCCGGTTATGGTCACCCAGACTTCGATTTTCCTATAGTGTCGTCGCCGGTGACTTCATATGGGACCCTTTGGGCGTCCGTTAACGGCCGGCAGTCGTGGGTCGACAATCCCTGGGTGTGGGTGGTAACATTCAGGCAGGTAAGCAAGCCGGCAGCCTTTTCTATATCATCAGCCGAGGTTACCTCGACGAGCTAATTCCTGTCGCAGCGCAGTCCGAAGAGCGTCCGAGAAATCCTTTCCAGATGGATCAGCAATAGATGGATAGTCCCAGTCGCCCGTTGAGTTGTGCGTGATGATAAATGGATCAGGAACACTTTTAGGGGCTTGCTCATGCAGAAACACATGGTATTGTTTATCATTTGGTGCCTGAAAAGCAACGGATATCAATCTTCCATTATGCTCGAAAGAAAACTTGAATCTGTCCATAAATCATTTTGATTAAAAATAACATTAATATGGAAAACAGCAACATAGAATGGACAGACCACACCTTCAACCCATGGCACGGATGCATGAAGGTATCTGCCGGCTGCACGAACTGTTATGCGGAAGTACAGGACAAAAGGTTCGGACCGAGCCATTGGGGGCCGGGCAGCGATCGTAAATCAATGAGTGAGAAGTATTGGATCCAGCCGTTTCGATGGGACTGGGAGGCTAAAAAGTCGGGTAAAATGACACGAGTTTTCTGTGCGTCTATGGCAGATGTGTTCGAAGGTCATCCTCAGACGCTTCCCTATCTCCAGCGACTATTCCAGCTAATACTCGACACTCCACACCTGACCTGGTTGTTACTGACTAAACGGCCAGAGAATATCTTATCCCTGGTGCCGGAAGCATGGCGGATTGTCTTCCCGATAAATGTATGGATTGGTACGTCGGTCGAGAACCAGGAGGCCGCTGATCAGCGCATACCACACCTGCTCCGCATTCCGGCGCGAGTTCGATTCCTGTCATGTGAACCGCTGCTTGGTCCCCTGGATCTCCGCGAGTATATGGTTTTTACGCAGACGAATGTTTCCAATACCGAAGAAGCTGAGATAAGAGGGTGGGGGTATGACGAATGGAGCGGTGGATTCGTTGGTCCTGGTTACGTTGACAGCTGTTATGATGCCCAGAGCGGTATTCATTGGGTTATCGCTGGAGGCGAGTCGGGTCCGAAAGCTCGTCCGATGCATCCAGACTGGGCAAGATCCCTTCGGGAGCAGTGCGCTGAAGCAGGGGCTTCGTTTTTCTTCAAGCAGTGGGGTGAATATAGTGTAGATGCGCCCGAAAACTGGGATAAAAAGCAGGTTTCAGTTAGCAACAATGGGTTCGGGTACGTCATGCATAAGGTCGGAAAGAAAGTGGCTGGTCGTCTCTTAGATGGCAGAGAGTGGAGCGAGTTTCCGGATGGTGAGAGTTAAAATAAGCGGTCCCCTTCCGCTGGAAGAGGACCGCGCCGCGTGGCTATAGAAAATGCTTTACGAGGTCGACGATCGAAGAAGCAAGCTTAACGATCAAGACCATCACTTCCAATACTTTTTTGAGCATGGCTTATGATTTTTAATAGTGCATATTCCTCGTCATAGCCACCGGTTGTGATGGATATATCCATATTATATAATACGACATTTTAGGCATACAAAAAATTAATTTTTAAAGTTTATGGTCACGATCGATATCGGTACAAAAATCGACCTGCATAAAGAGATTGCCACCCGGCTACTGGTCGTCGCTGGATCCGGCGGCGGCAAATCCTACCTGCTCAGGAAGCATATGGAGGAAGCTGCAGGACACGTTCAGCAGATAGTCCTTGATCCGGAAGGTGAGTTTGTCACGCTTCGCGAGAAATATCCGTTCGTCCATATTGGAAAGGGTGGGGATATACCGCTGTCAGTTGCTTATGCGGAGACCCTGGCGAATATGCTGCTGGAGACCCGTATATCTGCGATTATCGATCTTTACGAGCTGCCGGCTGCCGAGCGCATTGAGTTTGTTGCTCGCTTCCTTAAGTCCGTAATGAACGCACCGCGGTCCCTATGGCATGACTGTCTCTTCTACATCGACGAAGCTCATATCTTCTGCCCGGAGACGGGTAAAGCAGAGAGCATGAATGCGGTGATCGATCTACAGACCCGTGGTAGGAAGCGTGGTTTCGAAGGGATCCTCTCCACCCAGCGGCTCAGTAAACTCCATAAGGATGCCGCAGCTGAGTGCTCGAATAAAATGATCGGACGGATCACCCTCGATATCGATCGGGCCCGGGCTGGACAGGAGCTCGGGTTCGCCAATAAAGGCGAGATACTCAAATTACGCGACCTGTCACCCGGCGAATTCTATGCCTATGGTCCGGCCATCAGCGCCGACGTCATTAAGTTCAAAGTATCTGCTGTCACCACTACGCACCTGGAGGCAGGCCGCAAGATGACCGCCTTGCCGCCTACGCCGGCATCGATATCAGCCATTCTGAGCAAGCTCCCAGACATCAAGGAAGAGGCCGCGAAGGATCTTACGACGAACGAGCAGCTCCGAGCTGAGGTTACTCGGTTGCGCGGAGAGCTGACACGACAGGAAAAACCACCCGGCCGCGAAACGTCTGAGCAGGTGAAGAAATTGGAGCAGTTGCTGGCCGATACCAATAGCAAACTAAAGGAGGAGCTCAACCTTCGGCAGCGCCTGCAGCGTATCGTGAATGAATGCTCGAAATTTGCATCGGAGGTGATAACCTCGGCATCAGGAATACGTAAGACATTATACGGCGCAGATGCTGTTTCTGCGGAAGTCATTGCACCAGCCCCGCAGCCCATTATTGTAGATAAAGGTGAAAAACCTATCGCGGTCGCCGCTAAACCACGCCCCGCCCCAGAGCGTTTAGCATCTCCATCCAATAAAGATGGGCATGCGCCGCTCGGGAAATGCGCTCGAGAGATCCTTACCTTTCTCTGCACCTACCCTGGGAAAGAGTTTTACAAGGTTCAGGTAGCAACCGCCATCGGCTATTCGCTTAATTCCGGCGGTTTCAACAACGCGCTCGGGCAACTGAACACGAGAGGGTACATATTGCGGCAGGCGGGACTCATGCAGGTGAATACCGATCGGATAAAGGACATCACTGCCGAACTGGGAGCCATAGAACAGACCGCCTATGCCATAGCCGACTTCAAAGCCAACCTGGGTAAATGCGAACGGGAGATCTACGAAGTCCTCCTGGAGTCCCCGCATAAAAACTTCTCGAAGGATGCGCTGGCCGATTGCACGGCAACGAGGTACTCGGCCAATTCCGGCGGCTTTAACAATTCCCTTGGTCGCCTCAATACCCTGGAGCTCATCATTCGCCACCAAGGGCTAATAAAGCTCAACCCCCTGTTAATCGATTATTTATAATCTTAAGGCAAGAAGTCATGCCGTTAATCATTTAACAACCACAGCCATGAGTAACCCACAGAAAAAATGCGACGAATGTCAGAAGGAGCTCGACCTGACAAGCCTTCAGACATGCAGACTGCCTGACCCAGACGGAGGCGAGGATCAAATCGAGTTCCTCTGTGACGAATGCATAGAGGATAGTGGTTATTGTCGATGCTGCGGTGAATTCTGCGCGGGAATAGAGCGGTTCGATTTCGGACCCGGGAAAGGTTTCTGCGATAATTGTTGGGATCAGATCGAAGCCGATAGTGGTGACTTTTATCATGATGAAGAGGAAGATGAATTCCCATATGGATCACTTGATTATTAACACTCAACACACATGAGTAAACAATATCGTCTCGAAGATGATCTGCTCCGAAAAAGCCGTCCGAAATGGAACTCTAAACGGTATCGACAGTTGGAGGCAGCAGCGCATGCCGCGGGTTTAGGATGTATGATTAGGTGTGAGCGATGCGGCTCAATGTTAATCAACCCCCAGTCTAAGCTGATTCACCAAGGAGGATTTTGTCAAAAACGAATTGAAAATCAACAAACCCCATGACAGATAATACAGAACAGGCCATCCGCGGAGGAATTTGGATCAATTGCGCCGAACGTTTACCAAAGAAGCCGGAATATTATCCTTATTCATATAACGATCTTAACGAGCCGCAAATCATTTTTGTCAATACGGTTCACGATTGCTGTTTTGTGTGGTTTCTTTCGATGGGGTGGGATATATCAAAACATCCAGATTTGAACTCTACCACACCCGGTTGGTCTTTGGATCAATGGAAATGGCTCGACGAATCCACCACCGAGATCGCCCAGCTAAAGAAGGAGATCGGAGCATACCGGCTGGCGCTGGAAAAGATAGAGATAAACCCAATACAGCGCCGAATGAGAGAAATTGCTAGAGACACGCTCAGCCAGTACCCCTCACCCAAACAACAAGACAATGAAAAATAAATTACCCCAACAAAAGTTTCGGTCTGCGAGGGAAATAAAGTTTCGGGCATGGTATCCGAACGATAGGTGCCTCGTGTCCTGGCAACTGCTCTGCAGGGAGCCGAATTGGCTAAAAGAGCTTTTAGTTTCCCGCCCCGATATCCCGTTGATGCAGTTCACCGGTCTCTTGGACAAAAACAAAAATGAGATATACGAAAGCGATATAATCGAGAAAGATGGCGAACGATGGCAGATACTCTGGGATGAGAATAGAGCAGGGTTTCGGTTTTTATCGGTCGACTCGAAAATGAGAAAGTTCGGAGGACTGGAATTGAGACTACCAGAGTCGGTTGGCAGTCAAAAATACTTGATGGAGGAAATGACAGTTGTCGGAAATATATACGAGAACCCCGATTTATTAAACCTATGAGCAAGATAACTCAGCCGCCGATCGGCATTATCATCACGATGGGAAAACAGGTTGTAGAGGCCAATGGCGGTCTTCTCACCTTTATCCGTCATTTTGAATCTGCGGTCAGCGGAGATGATCAGGATGCCTGGTACCATAAATCAAAGAACCGCCCTATCCACGACATAGCCCAGGTCTACGTCATTGTCGCCAACCGGCTCGCATACCGTGTGTACTATGGCGGGTATCAAACCGGACCGACATCGGTATTTATGTACTCAGGGGAGGAGCGGAAGATTGACTGGGGGCGAATGATCCTTTCCGGCCCATTCGAAAAGGCGCCGCGAAAGATCCGGATGACGGGCTTTCAGGGCTTTCGTTATGTATCAGACCCGCTTTGGTGAGATATTCAGCGTGTTTCACAAATTCCGCAAAAAAAATATTCACAAAAAGCCATTAAAAATATTCCAAAAAATATTCCTGTGACCAACGATCATAGCATCAGAGCCCAGTTCAGTAGCAACCTTACATTACTCCGACAGAATGGAAAACAAACGCAGGAGCAAGTCGCGACGGGGATCGGGGTAAAATTAAAACGGTACCAAGCTTGGGAGGAAGGACGAGCCTTACCCAAGTTGCATATGGCTTTTTCTATATGCCAGTATTTCGCCTTTAAGGATCTGTACGGTATGATGAGCGCTCCGATCGAGCTGCCTTCTTACTAAATGGTTTAGGTTTATTTGTTCGCTTCCTATCGACTGGGTTATTTTACCTATAACCCGATTATGTGATGACCCCGGCGTCCTTTACGAAGAAAGATCTTGTTTTATTGGGCAGACTGTTGATCAAGAAGAATCCAGTCATTGCCGAAGAGCTTCTCGCTGATCTCCAGTCGCCGGGCATACCTCCGCTGGAATCTGATTTCTCCAAGCTTTCACCTCTCTTTGCTACTTTCTGCAAATTAAGACAGACGACGCCTGACGCGTTAATCACATCTTCGCATAAGACGGATTGCCTATATCTAAAGAAGCTGTTCATAGTGGTGGCATTAACCATATACTACCCCAGTGCAATCGCGAATCCGGATAAGCTCAGTCGGAAAAAGATTGGCATCCAGCAGCAGCTGGCAGCTGTACTACGGGTCAACAAGAGCAATCTCAGTAGAATGACCCATGAATCTATCCTCTCTTACAAGGTCTATGACAGCTTCCGCTCGGAGGTAGACATAGCGATAAAATCACTTTATGGGAAAAGTCACGAATCGTAAAACGTCGGACCTCAAGTTCGATCCACGAAACATTAACAAGGGTACTGAATTCGGAATGGCCCTGCTCAACAAAAGTATCCAGGAGGTCGGTCTGCTGCGCAGCGTGGTCGTCGATAAGAACGATGTCCTGATCGCGGGTAACAAGACTACAGAGACCGCCGGCGCCCTGGGGCTCGACAAGGTGCTGCAGATCGAGACCAACGGGAAGGAACTCATTGTTATCAAGCGTACCGACCTGGACATCACGACCGAGCTCGGCGCGAAGGCTAAGATCCTGGACAACACCGTATCGAAGCATAACTATCTGGAAGACGCTGAAGTCATGCAGGCGGTTTGCGAGACCGCTGAGATCCTTAATATCCACGAGTATGGACTGGGAGAGGGTATGTTCGGTTCGGACGCACCTTCTAAGGACGTGTCATTCACAGCGTCGCCCAAGCCGATCATTAAGATCGAACTGACATCTCCGGACGACCTGGCTGCTGCTGAGAAGGATATCAACTATTTGATGGGACAGAAATACCCTGGGGCCGTCGTCACCGTAAAGGGTAAACCATGACCGCTATACAACCAGTTTCCCTTCCTCGGCAGAAGTGGTACCGATTCGCAAAACTGATGGTGGACGTTATCGATTTGGAAGGGCAAATAAAGGCATATAAAAAGGTGTTTCCCAATTGCAAAACGAAGAATACCGCCAGGGTTAATTCATATAGGTTGCTGCAAAAGGCTGAAGTATTGGAGATTATCGAAGCGGGCCGTCGTGAGAAGGAGGAAACGATCCGCGAGGCCAAGCGTCTCGAGCGCATTCGCCTTGCCCAGCAGCAGGTAGCCCACGAGTCGGAGCTTGACGCCAAAATGTCGGAGATCGCCATGGGGACCTTCACACGGAAGAAGAAGACGCACGCTTTCAATCCTGAGAAAAAAGCTTTCGAAATCATTGCCATAGAGGAGGCGCCAACGGAGACGGATATGATCGCGGCGGCGGACAAGCTGTACAAACGGAAAGGATCCTACGCGGCCACCACCATGAAGCATGAGGGCGGTGATTCGTTCATCAACTTCCTTGCTGCTATTGCAACCGTAAACAATAATAATATTCATAATGCAGGTTCCGGCAGCAGCGAAAGCCAGGTTTGAGGCATACATCAATGACTGGTGTCTGTTCGCCCGGGAATACCTGCGGGTTGATCTGGATCCGGAGCAGGAGGCCGTGCTGCGATCGGTACAATCGAATCCTAAAACGTCGGTTGCCAGCGGGACGAGCCGCGGCAAGGATTATGTAGCGGCGGTTGCCGCTATCTGCTTTTTATACCTCAGCACTCGATGGGATAACGGTGAGTTAAAGCACAACACAAAGGTCATTCTTACCGGTCCCACTGCTCGTCAGGTGGAGAAGATCATGATGCCGGAAGTCACCCGCGTCTTCCAGCGATCGATATACCTGCCCGGGACGTTGAACAATGCCCAACTGTCGATCCCGGGATACAAGGAATGGTATCTTCTCGCCTTCAAGGCCGACGAAAAGAACATTGAGGCATGGACCGGCTTCCATGCCGTGAATATCCTCTACGTTGTAACGGAAGCGACGGGTCTCCCGCAGCAGGTGTATGACGCCATAGAGGGTAACCTGCAGGGGAACAGCCGCCTCCTCCTTGTGTTCAACCACAACATCAATACCGGATATGCCCATGCGTCGACCAAGAGCCCGGCGTTCACGAAGTTTCGCCTCAATTCCCTGAACGCCCCCAACGTCATCACCAAGCAGATGAAATACCCCGGACAGGTAAACTACGAGTGGGTAAAGCAGAGAGTATACGAGTGGTGCGTTGTCATCGAGCAGAAGGATATGAGTGTGATCGAGGGGGACTTCGAGTGGGAGGGAGGGTTTTATCGCCCGAACGATCTGTTCCGCTCCAAGATCCTCGGTCTCGGTCCCAGGGTGAGCGAAGGCGTCCTGGTCCCCATGGAATGGATCGAGCTGGCGAACGAGCGCTGGAAGGATTTCATGATGAAGCGGAAGCCGATCGAAAAGTCCCTGCGCCTTGGCACCGACGTGGCCGGGATGGGCCGCGACAATTCTTGCGATTGTTTCCGCTACGGCGACTTCGTGAAGAAGTTCGTGATGAAGGAGAGCGGCGGGACGGCCAACCACATGGAGGTGGCCGGCAACGTCCTGATCGCCCTGCGCGAGAACCTCGACCAGTACCACGGGCGATATCCGCAGAACTTCATCGACACGATCGGCGAAGGCGCCGGCGTCTATAGTCGCCTGGTAGAGGTTTCTCTCAAGCCTGAGAACAAGGATTTCAAGGATAGGATCCACAGCTCGAAGGTCTCAGCCGCCGCGAAGGACAGCGCCGGCAATTCGTTAAAGGACCACACCGGCATTTATACCTTCCTGAACATGCGGGCATACCTCTACTGGGCGGTGCGCGACTGGCTGGATCCTGCCAAGGATTCGAAGGCGATGCTCCCGCCGGACGATATGCTGGCGCAGGAGCTATCTGAGACCATGTGGAAGTTTCGGTCCAACGGGTCCATCCAGATCGAGGAGAAGGAGGATCTGAAGAAGCGGTTGAAGCGATCACCGGACAAGGCCGACAGCCTCGCGCTCACTTTCTGGCCTGTCCAGGACGTGGATCCGCGGCCAGCGAAACGGCAGAACATTGGAGGATATTTTCGTTAATTAAATCAACTATATGGGAAAGAGAGGAAACCAAAACCCGGATAAAAAAACGCAGAGCCCGGCTAATAATAAGGCTACCGATCAGGTGAGTATTCAGCCGCCGATCGAGGGAAGCGGCGATGCTGGCTCAGCGGACAACTCAATACAAGATGCCGCGTCGCACCGATTCATTGCTGGAGGTCATCAGACGGATGCAGTGGGACCTATGGTACACGATCAAGCGCCGGCCGACGGCGCAGTGATATCGAGAGCCGAGTATCCGGGAATACACGACGCCGCGCACCAGCGCAGTTATGGAGTGTGGGAAAACGATCCCGAGGATGTTCAAAACGAAACCAGGCTGCTATCGAGACAGGAGCGTCCTGGGAAATTCGATGCTGCAAACGCTATGAGCTTTCACGCATCACAGGCTTTCGCTGATGCATTGAGTGCCTGTAATCCTGCCCGCTATTTCATCTCCATTTCCGTCAGCGGATGGGGTAGTAAGTCCTACCAGGAGACCACTCTTTCCGCGGTGGAGAAGATAACGCCGGAGCAGCTGGACGCGATCGATCAATATGTTCGCGATCGATTTGCCGGTCCTCTCCGGGAGTGGGC
>JAJDFF020000596.1:0-13287 GCA_021527025.2 Geoglossum cookeanum | reverse complement strand
ATGACGTCGCCGTCCGAAAGCGCGGGCACCGCGAACATCGACTTCGTGATTTTTCCCGAACGCTGGGCGGTTGCCGAAAACACCTTCCGGCCGCCGTGGTATCACCGGAATATCATGTCGGAATTCATGGGCCTGATTTATGGGGTCTATGACGCCAAACCCGAGGGATTTTTGCCGGGCGGCATGAGCCTTCACAACATGATGCTGCCCCACGGCCCCGACAGGGCAGCCTTCGAGCATGCCAGCAACTCCGAACTCAAGCCCGTGAAGATGACGAACTCGCTGGCGTTCATGTTCGAGTCACGATTTCCGCAGAAATTGACAGGCTTTTCCTCGACGCTGGCGGTCCCGCAAGACGACTACATCGACTGCTGGACCGGTCTTGAAAAGAACTTCACCGGACGTCGGTGACGCGATCTGCGTTCGCCGGTGGATGAGCCGTTCGCTAGAGGATAATGCCGTGCCCAAATGCTCCGATGAGCTCGCCCTCCGGGGTGAAAAGGGGAGCAACGATCCGTTGCTGACTGCTTCGCTGTCCGTTCTTGCTGACCAGATCGACGCGCTTTGACCATCGTCCCCATTGCAACGCGTGCTTCAGGATCGAAGCCGCCTGGGAAGGATCTCCGTTTGGCGCCAGAACGGCAGCGGGCGTTCGCCCGCAAATCTCGGTTTTGGTGAATCCAGAGGTTTGTTCGGCGAGCGAATTCCAGCCGATGATCCGACTTTGCAGATCCGTGACCACGACCGGATGCGGAAGCTGTTCGAGGACGAAGGCATATTGAGCAAGCGTGCGTGGCTGCAGCGACTGCGGTTGCGACCGTTCGACGATCGCCTGGAACGTTGCGACGGTTTCCTCATCCGGCGCCACGCCGAGCTCCCGGCGCAGGTTCCGCGTCAGGCGCTGATAGTGGTCAATCGCCAGCGACGCGTGTCCTTGCGCAGCATAGGCGTGCATCCCGGCGCAATGGGCGGGCTCGTCGAATGGGTCGAGTGCCAGGATAGCCCGCGCCGTCCTCAAACAGCGCTCCGAATTCCCGTCGCCCGCACGCAGCGCCAGGGCGGCTGCGAGCCCGCGTTGTGCGATCTGCCGGAACCGCTCGCGCTCGCTAAAAAGCCATTCGTCAAACCGTTCCTGATTCAACTCCTCAAATGCAAGAAAGTCGCCTTGATAGAGCGCTTCGGCACGCTCGAGCGACGGGATGGTTTTTTCGATGGTTAGGCGCGTCAACTCGAAAGCATCAACCCAGACCTGGCTCGCATCGATCCACACCACGCGCCCGTCCGTTCGGATCAGATCATCGCCAAACGACTTGCGGGCTTCCGACAGCGCCTGGCTCAGGCTGTGCCGGGCCTGGGCCTCGGTCCTGTCTCCCCACAACAGACCGCACAACGCTTCACGCGCAATCCGGCGCCCGGCGTGCATCCCGAGATAGACGATCAGGGCCGCCGTCTTTCGTGTCGAGAAGCGAATCTCGCTGTCATTGTCGATGTGAAAGCGTAGTCCGCCAAAAGTGGTCAGTCGAAGCTGACGCATGATTGTTTCTCTCCCTGAGCTGTTTTGCTCGCACTCTACCGATTTTGACGTTCTTTTGATAGTTGCACGTTCAACGACTTTCGGAGGGTGTCTGACCGGCGAGAACATGCGGCTTACGCGGGTGGGTCGACGGGTTCCAGGGGCTACGGCACCGTCTGGTCGCGCCTTATCGGTTTGACATTATTTTGAGACCCCGCTGCGAAGACAGCGCGATGGACCAGGCGCCTGGCGGGAGCACTCGATCGGGCAGCGCGGCTGATACCTCCCAACTGGGAAGTGGCGACCGCACTGAGCGATTTGCCGCGGACCAATGCTGATCACGAATGCGATCAGCGGCGAATAGATCTGATCGACACAAGTGAGCTTTTCAATCCTCTGAAAGTTGAGAGAAATGACAGAAAGAATCGACGGTGCGGCCCTTCACACGCTGTTTACGGGGGCCCGCAGCCACAACGTTTGGCTCGATAAGCCGGTCAGCGACGAACTGCTGGTTGAAATCTACAATGTCGCCAAGATGGGACCGACGTCGGCCAATTGCTCGCCCGCGCGCTTCGTCTTTGTGCGCACTCCAGATGGCAAGGAAAAGCTGCGGCCGGCCCTCGGCGTTCGCAATGTCGAAAAGACGATGAAGGCTCCGGTGACGGTCATCGTCGCCTATGACCGCATGTTCTTTGAGGCGCTGCCCAGACTCTTTCCACATGCCGATGCGCGGTCCTGGTTCGTTTCGTCGCCAGCAATGGCGGCCGAAACCGCCGCACGCAATTGCGCGTTGCAGGCGGCTTATCTGATGTTTGCCGCCCGCGCCCATGGATTGGACGTCGGTCCGATGTCTGGCTTCGATCAGGGTATCGTGGACGAGGCATTTTTTGCGGGGACGAGCTGGAAATCGGACGTTCTGATCAACCTCGGCTATGGCGATGCGACGACACTGTTCGGGAGGCTTCCGCGCCTCGAACTGGATGAAGCGTGTCGCTTCACCTGATCGAAGCGACGGTGCGGGCGCACAGCGTGCCTTTCGATAGACGTCAGGACGGGCGTCGACGCCATGGCGAAAGGTCCATCATGAACAAGGGTCGATCGCCATGGTGAGCTGCCTGACCCTGGTTCGCAACTCACACGTGCTGGCGGGGACCGACCGCGAGTTCAGCCATACGATGTGTGGATTGTCGATCTCGTCCGAACATGCCGGGCCGGATTTGTTTGCGGCCGACCCGGGGGCGGCCACCTGCGAGCATTGCCGGCGGACGCTTTCCTCCGTTGGTAGTCGTTCGGACGGGGCTCCGGAACCCGCCATTGATCCAAAATTGTTGGCCGCCCGGATGGTCGCCCAACTCAACGCCAACGATGCAAGGGGCTTGGCAGAGTCGATCGGCGGCAAGCTTGCCGGCGATTTCGCCCTTGAACGTGTGAGCAGGCTGCATGATATGTTTCCGGCCTGGAAAGCCGTAATCGACGAGTTGATTGCGGACGGAGAGACCGTGGTCTTGCGCTATCACGTGACTTGCACGGATGCGTTCGGCCTTCTCGTAGCCAACGGCGAAGTGACCCGGCAGGGACAACTCATCATCGTTCGTGTGGCCGAAAATCGCGTGGTCGAGGTCAACCCCATCGTCGATGATTTTGCGATCTGGATCGATGCCTCTCGGCCACGAGTCACCTCGCCAGGGTGCGCATGTCATTCCGGCGCGCCCGCCGATTTTCAGTGTACCACCTAGAGAGGACAAGTATGAGCACAGCCATTGACCCGCTCGCGGCACGCGTTCGCATCACGCAATTGCTGGATGAGTTTTCAAGTCGCGTCGACCGCGGCGTGTCCGTCGCCGACTTGATGGAAGAGCGGTCGAGATTCGTGGCGCCAGTCTGGACGGCGGAAGGCCGCGCCGAGATCGCGGCCAAGCTGCTGTCACTCGCTAAGTCGCGAAATGAAAAGGATCTTGTTGCCCGCCATATCAGTGCCTCTGTGACCGCGGAGGATCTTGGGTCGGGTCGGTTCAGGGTTCGCTCAGTCATGCTTGTTTTGATGCTGGAGCGAGACACCGGCGCCAACGGTGTCATGAACGTAGGGGATCACGATGACGTCGTGGCGATTGACGCCGACGGCGTCTGCCGATTTGTCGAGCGGACTATGAAACCCGCGCTGAAATTCGCTCTCACCGGCCAGTGATGAAGTTCATGCCCTGACTTGTCGTCCATGCCGCTGGAGCGGCATGGATGACAGTGGCGGTCGCAAGAGGGCCGCTAGAGAATAATGCCGTGCCCGAAAGCCCCGACAAGTTCACCGGCCGGGCTATACAGCGGGGCCACGATGCGTTGCTGGTGGCAATGCTGGCCATCCTTGCCCACCATATCGACGCGCTTCGACCATCGGCCGGTCTGCAGCGCTCGCTTGAGTATTGAGTCGGCCAGCGATGGATCCCTGTCTGGCGCGTAAAGCAAGGTGGGCGAGCGCCCGCAAATCTCATCTTTGGTGAAATGGAAGGTCTCTTCGGCGAGGTGATTCCAGCCGACGATGCGATTCTGCGTGTCGGTGACCACGACGGGATGAGGCAACTGCTCAAGGACAAAGGCATATTGCGTCAGTGTGCGCGGTTGCAACGTTTGCGGCTTGGATTGTTCTGCGATGGTTCGAAATATCGCCACTGTCTCCTGGCCGGGAGCCACGCCAAGTTCCTTCCGCAAGGTTCGCACCAGATGGTGATAATGCTCAATCGCAAGCGGTGCGCAGCCCTGTTCGGCATAGGCCTGCATCAGTGCACAATGTGCGGGCTCGTCGAACGGGTCGAGCGCCAGAACCGCACGCGCAGTACTGAGACGACGCTCGGCATCCATCTCACCGGCCCGCAACGCCAGAGCCGTCGCAAGTCCGCGCTGGGCAACCTGTCGAAGTCGTTCACGCTCGCCCAGAAGCCAGTCATCAAATCGTTCCTGATCCAGTTCGCCAAAGGCAAGAAAATCCCCCTGGTAGAGCGCTTCGGCGCGATCGAGTGACGACAGTGTCTTTTCCGAGACGAGGCGCGACAGTTCGGCGGCATCCACCCTGACCTGGGCTGCGTCGATCCAGATCGCTTGCCCGTCGATTTGAATCAAACCATCGCCGAGTGCCTTGCGAGCCTCGGACAGCGCCTGACTTAGGCTGTGGCGCGCATGATTTTCGCTCTTGTCGGCCCAGAGCAGGCCGCGCAGGCTCTCTCGCGGAAGGCGCCGCCCTGCATTGATGCAGAGGTAAGCGACAAGCGCGGCGGTCTTCCGCGTCGAAAACCGAATCTCTCGACCACCGTCGGAATGCAGGCGCAGCCCGCCGAAAGTTGTCACGCGCAGCTGGCGCATATCCCCTCCCAAATCGTTGCTCAGGTCATCTCTTCAAATCGCCATTCTCCGTGGCGTTTCGCTATCTTAAGGGTTTTGATGTTCCTTTGACATTGCTGTTTTAGCAAAACTGCATGTTTGCTTTACATCGCATCTTGACGAGGGCGGCAGCGCTCTATGCCGATCGCCTGGCCGTCGTCGACGGAAATGTCCGTCTGACTTACGCAGCACTTGCCGAGCGTGTCCAGCGTCTCGCGGGAGCATTCACGGCCCGCGGGCTCAAGCCGGGCGATCGTGTCGCCCTGTTCGGGAGGAATAGTTTCCGGTCGCTCGAGGTCCATCTCGCATGTGCACATGCGGGGCTGATTCTGGTTCCGCTCAATATCCGGCTGGCCCAACCCGAGATTGCATTTATCCTGGAAGAGACCGGTACGCGCCTGCTGTTGCGAACGCTTCCACTCGATGGGGTCGGGCCGGACTATCTCGCCTGGGAGGATGATGATGCGATGTCCGCAGGCGCGTATGAACGGGAGATCGCCGCGGGCGAACCGGCTCCCCCATGTTCAGTCGATCTCGATAGCATTGCGCAGATCTTCTATACCAGCGGCACCACGGGGCGGCCGAAGGGAGTCTGTCTCACCCACCGCAATCTCGTTGCCAGTGCGATTGATTCGATTGCCGGTCTCGAACTGAACGAGCGAGATGTTTGGCTTCATGCATCGCCGATGTTCCATTTGGTCGATGCTTTTGCGATCTGGGCGGTGTCGCTGGTCGGCGGCGCCCATGTGGTTGCTCATTTCGAGCCTGATACCTTCGGACCGCTTGTGGAGCGCGAGCGGATCACCAAAACCAGTCTCCCGCCCACGCTTCTCGACAAGATCGTACGGGAGTCGCCGGTCGCACAATACGATCTTCGATCTCTCGACCGCATCAGCTATGGTGGCTCGCCCATGCAGGACGCGGTCTATCGCCGATGCGTCGAGGCGCTTCAATGCCGCATGCTGCAAGCTTACGGGCTCAGCGAGGGCTCCGGGTTCGTCTGCCATCAGATGCCGGATGACAATCCCGATCCACTCTCGCTTGCCAACACGGTGGGGCGTCCGACGATCCTTGTCGATGTTGCGGTGTTCGATAACGACGGGAAACAGGTGGCCGATGGCGACATCGGCGAACTGTGCTTGCGGGGGGCGCGCGTTATGCGCGAATACTGGAGCAATCCCGCCGCGACAGAGGCGGCGTTCCACCAGGGATGGTATCGCTCCGGCGATCTCGGCGTACGCGACGCGTCGGGCCAGTTCCGTATTGTGGGCCGCAAGAAGGAAATGATCATCTCCGGCGGAGAGAATGTTTACCCCGCCGAAGTCGTCAACGCCCTGATCGCTCATCCCGGCGTTGCGGAGGCCGCTGTGTTCGGCGTCCCCAGCGAGCGTTGGGGCGAAGAAGTCCGCGCTGTGGTCTATCCGCTCGGCGGGGATGCCGTCGGGCTGACCGCAGAAGCGCTGATCGCCCACTGCCGGGGACTTGTCGGCGGATACAAGGTCCCGAAGACGATCTACATTTCAATGGATCCGTTGCCCAAGAGCGGTCCCGGAAAGATTGCGACAGCAACATTGCGGGCCCAATACCTGCAGAAGGAAACACCATGACGATCGATACGAACAAGTTCCGTCTGCGGCGCTTCATGGACGATCTGGTTGCCGCGGGTGAATGTGTCGTTCATTCAGATCCAATCGATCTCGTCGACATCGCGGCCGTGCTGGACGGAAACGACAAGGCCGTCTGGTTCAAGGCGGCCGGACCGGAGCGGGCAGAGGTGGTCGGCAACGTCATGGGATCGCGCCGGCGTATCGCCAGGGCCTTCGGTGTCGACGGCGCTGACCTGCCGCGCATCTTGCGCGAGCGTTCACAGGGATCCATCGCGCCGATCGAAATGTCATCGGATCAAGCGCCTGTCCATGAGGTCGTGCTGACCGGGGAGGCCGCCGATCTCTGCACGCTGCCGGTATCGCTGCAGCATGGTCGCGACGGAGCGCCGTATATCTCCGCGAGTATCGATTTCGTACGTGATTCCCAGACCAACGGTACCAATATCGGCTGCCGCCGCATGATGTTGCGAGGAACGCGCACCGCCGGAGTCGACCTCAATGCGCCAAGCGATCTGCGTGCGATCTACCAACGCGCCTGCGCCGCGGGGAAAAAGCTTGAGGTGGCCTACGTGATTGGGCTGCATCCGGTGGATTTCCTGACCGCGACCTCGTCGATGCGGCCGATGGATGAACTGAACCTGATGGGCGCCTTGCGCAATGCGCCGGTCCCGATTGTGCGTTGCAAGACGATCGACGTGATGGTCCCGGCCGATGCCGAAATCGTGCTGGAGGGTTACCTCGACGAAAAAGGGTTGAACGAGCCCGAAGGGCCATATGGCGAGTTTCTCGGTTACTACGGTGCCGTCAAACGCAATCCGGTGTTCCACCTTACCGCGATCACTCGGCGGGCGGATGCCCTGTTCCAGACGGTGACCATTGGCGGCCGCTTCCTGGGGCGGACCGACACCGCACAGCTCGTCGCGGCAAAAACCGAGGCCTCGGTCTGGGTATCGCTCGAACATGCCGTGCGCGAGCCGATCGCCGTTTGCTGCTCGCCGTCCTGCGGCGGAATGTTCAATGTGCGGGTGTCGCTTCGGCAGCGTTATCCCGGCGAGGCCCGCAATGTCATTGCGGCGGTGTTCGCCTCGACCGCGGACGTCAAGAACGTCTTCGTGGTCGATGATGATATCGACGTCTTTGACGACGGTCAGATCGACTGGGCGCTGGCGACGCGATCCCAGGCCGACAAGGACTTTGTTGCGGGATCCAACTTCAGGGCCGTGCCGATCGATCCGTCTCTTGAGGGGCGTCGATCGGGGAGCAAAGGCGGGTTCGACTGCACCAAGCCGCTCAGTCTGTCCCGCACACTTGAATACGCCATTCCTGAACCACCCGTGATGCCGGAACGTGTCCATGCCAGTGTTTCGGCCGCACTCGCGGCGGGGCCCGCCACGTTTCTGGATCTGATGTCCGCCGCCGGCACACGCGACGGCCGGGATGTTCTGCGCGAACTCGAGAGGCTGTCGGATCGCAATCGCCTGCTTCGGGATGAGGATGGGCGTTATGTGCTAAAGGAGGCGGGGGCATGAAGAGAATTGCAGCTCTTCTGGGGTTATCGCTGCTGGCTGATACGGCATTTGCAGCAGATCCGTGGAATGTCGGGATCATTGCACCGACCACCGGCGCGGTGTCGACGGTCGGCACGCGCCAGCTCTCCGCGGTGCAATGGTGGGCACAGGATATCAACGCCAAGGGCGGAATTCGCGGTCGCCAGATCAATCTGATTCATTGCAACGATGAAGCCAGTCCTGAAAAGAGCGTAACTTGTGTGCGCGATCTCACCAGTCGTGGCGTGGTGCTGCTGCTCAATGCGTCGATTACGGGCCCGATTTTAGCGGCCATGCCGCTGCTGCAAAATGGGCCGGTAATGGTGACGCCGTCGCCCAACGTGGTGCCGCCGGCGAACAGCTATGTGTTTCAGACCAGCCCTTCGGACCTCGAGCTGACCAAGGCTATCGCGGCCTATACCAAGGCAAATGGCGTCAAACGTATCGCGATGGTGGCTGCAACGGACGCGTCCGGTGAGGTGGGTGTGAACAGTGCCGCGGCTGTTTTTCCCAAGGAAGGGATTGACTACAAGCTGGCTCGCATCGACCTGCGCGCCAGCGACGCCTCCATTCAGCTCGCTAATGTGGTCAGCGACGGCGCACCGTTGATTTATTCCAACTATTCGGGCGGCGGCGCGGCCACCGTGGTCAAGAGTTACTCGAACGTCGGGCTCGACCACTCACTCCTGGTCAGTTACGCGAACATTTCGGACTCATTTATCGGCCTGATCAGGAACGACATGCCGAAGCGGCTTCTCGCCGTGGGTCTCAAGGCGGCTGCTCCCGATCTCGTTACCGACCCGACAGCGCGTGCTCATCTCGATTATTTCACGACATCCTATCTGGCCTGGAAGAAAGAGCCGATCGATCACCTCAGTATTCTGGGCCTGACGATGGCGGACTTCGCGACCGCCGTCCTCGAACATGTCGATAATCCGGGCAATCCGGGAGACGTGCGGACCTATGCCGAGAGCTATCCGATACCGAGCTTCGGGGTCATGCATTTCTCGGCGCAGAGCCATGTCGGCTTTTCCGCGAATGATGTCGCGGTTCTTGAATACAAGGACGGCCGGTGGGAAAAGGCGGGACCCCTGAAATGAATCCGCTCTCCCAGGCGATTGTCAGCGGCACCATATCGGGCACCATCTACGTGCTTCTCGCAATGGGCTTGATTATCGCCTTTCAGACCACGCGGGTTGTCAACCTTGCGCATGGCGAGACCTATACCATCGCGGGTCTGGTGACGGCTGCGGCGGCGCATGCCGGGCTGCCGGTGGTGGTGGCGGTCAGCCTGGGGATTGCGAGTGCCGTAGTGTACTCGGTTGCCATCGAGCGCGTCCTGCTGCGGGCGCGTGTGCACTGGCCGGTCTCGAGCCTGATCTTGGTCAGCCTTGCAGCGGCATTCCTCAGCCGGGGCGTGTTGCAGGTCATCTTCGGGCCGGATGCGGCCTCCTTCAAACGTAGCTTTGCGGGAGCTCCGTTCCGGGTCGCCGGGGGTGTCATTCCCCAGCAGGGCTTTTGGCTCGTGATTATCGGCCTTGCCGCCGCAATCGTCACCGCGCAGTTGCTGACCCGCACCCGTATCGGCAAGCAATTGCGCGCCACCGCGGAAAATGCGGATGCCGCGCAATTGCTCGGCGTCAATGTCGACGCCGCGCGTATGATTTCGTTCGCACTGGCCGGTGTGCTGGGCGGGCTGAGCGCGGTTCTGCTGGTTCCTCTCATCTCGGTCGACTACCAGGCCGGGCTCGGCATGACGTTGCGCGGGTTCATCGCGGCCTCGCTTGCCGGCATGTCGCCATTCGGCGCGATTTTCGGCGGTCTTGCACTCGGCCTCGCGGAAGCGCTGGTTACTACGTATTTTGGCGCGCTGGCGCAGGATCCGATCATTTTCGTCGTATTGATTGCCGTCGCGATCTGGCAAAGCCGGCATGTCCGGTTCGGCGGGAGCGTCAGGGCATGACGCGACAATCCCTACTAATTGCAACCGTCGCGCTGTTGCTTGTGATCACCCCTCCGATGGGTCTGATCCCCGGCTGGACGCCCGCCCTGGCGACAAATGTGGCACTCACTGCGTTGGCGCTGGTCGGTCTGAACATCATTTTTGGCGTCGCGGGGATGCTGGCCTTCGGTCAGGCCGCCTTTATGGTGGTTCCCGCATATTTAGCGGGCGTGCTCGAACGTGCCGGTCTTTCGTCTGGTCCAGCCATCGTCATCGGCCTGGCGGTTGGCGTTGTCCTCGCACGCGTATTGGCTGAGTTGTTCGTCAGACTGCCCGGCGTCTATCTCGCCTTCGGGACCTTGGGGTTTGGTTTCGTGGTGGAGGGGCTGGCGCGGGCCTTTCCTGCGTGGACTGGCGGCGCCTCCGGCCTGGTCTTTTCGGCCGGCCGCGCGATCTCCCAAGAGGTCTGGTATGTCTTGGCGATCGTCGCGCTGATCGTCGGTCTGGCCGGCTACAGCCTGCTGATGCGCGGCGCGATGTGGCGCCGCCTGAGAACCATCAAGCACGACGAACTGGTCGCCTGGGCCGTCGGCATCGACGTCACGCGTGCCAAGGTCCGCGCTTTTACCATCGGATGCCTGTACGCCTGCGTCGCCGACACGTTGCTCTGCTATTACGTCGGTGTGGTGGTGCCGGAGGACGCGGGCGCGCAGAAATCGCTGTCGCAGATTGGCATGGTGATTATGGGCGGTCCGGCGTTCGCATTCGGTCCGGTCGTCGGTGCGTTGCTTGTTGCCTGGCTTTTCTTCGCGGCCGGTTACGGCGGGCATTATGAATCGCTGGTGTATGGCATCTGCTTTCTTCTTGCCGTCCTTTACGCCAAGAACGGACTGCTCGGTCTGCTGCCCCAGGCATGGTTCGATCCGGCCGTGGTAAAAAAGCCTGGGGTGGCGGAGACGGATGTTGCGGTGCCGATCACACCCTCCACCAGCCCGCCTCGAATCGGGGTGTGCCTCCGGGTGCAGGACGTTGGCAAGCGGTTCCAGGGGCTGGTCGCTCTGGAAGATGTCAGCTTCGAGGTCGCCACGGGCGAAGTGTTTGCGCTGGTTGGCCCCAATGGCGCCGGTAAATCGACGCTGTTCAACGTGATCTGTGGGATTATTGAGCCGACATCGGGGCGCGTTGCGGTGGCCGGGCAGGATCTCGCTGGATTGCCGATCCATCGCCGCGCACCGCTGATCGGACGGGCCTTCCAGGTCGCCCGCCTGGTGCCGGATCTGACAGCGGCTGAGAACGTCATGGTGCGGATCGACAATATCGCGCCGAATTTGAGTGAATTCGAGCGGCGTTCGGCGGCGCTGGCGCAACTTGAGGCCTTCGATCTTTTGCCGCATGCGGATCAGCCGGTCAGCACTTTGAGTATCGGTCAGCACAAACTGATCGACTTGGCGCGGGCCGCGGCCGGTGACCCTGTTCTGGTGCTGCTCGATGAACCGGCGGTTGGCCTGACGGAAGCGGAGCTGGTTCATCTCCAAGGGGTGATTGGCAAACTGCAAAGCCGCGGAATTGCGGTCGTTATCGTCGAGCACAATATCGATTTCGTGTCGTCTGTCGCGTCGCGGGGGCTGGTGCTCGACGGCGGCCGGCCGGTCGTGACCGGATCGATGCGGGATATTCTCGGTGATACGCGGGTGCAGAAAGCTTACTTCGGAGCGCTGACATGAACGCTCCTCTTGCCATTCAGGCTCTCAGCGGCGGGTACGGCCGTCTTGTTGTATTTCGCGACGTTGATCTGGATCTGTCCGCACATCGGATTTTCGGCATCTTGGGGCCGAACGGCGTCGGCAAAAGTACGTTGCTGAAAACCATCGCAGGGCTGCTTCCAGCGCTGGGTGGCGATGTTCGGCTGCAAGGGACATCGATCGGGAAGAGATCGACGTACGAACGCACCCGTGCTGGCCTCGTTCTGGTGCCGGAGGGCCGGCAAATTCTCGTCAGGCTCAGCGTGCGGGAAAATCTTGATTTGCCGCGGGCGGCAGGTCGTCTGCCGCCGGCCGCATTCCGCACGCGTCTTGACGAGATACTGACGTTGTTTCCCAGGCTGCAGGAGCGTCTCGATCAATCCGGCGGGGCCTTGAGTGGCGGCGAACAGCAGATGCTCGCGATCGCACGCGCCTTGCTGCTGGATCCGGCGGTCCTGATGCTCGACGAACCAACTCAGGGGCTTGCGCCGATCATGGTGAGCCAGGTGCTGAGCGCGCTGCAACAGCTCCGTGGCCGGTTCTCAATGCTCGTGGTCGAACAGAACAAGACATTTCTCCACGCCCTGGCCGATGACGTGCTCACGATGCGCGGCGGTCGTCTTTCCTCGCATGAACATACGGAGTCCAGTTATGGCTGATACGCAAACCACGGTTGTGATCGACGGCGACGGCCTGCCGCGCGGCTTCTTGGAGCCGGCTCTCGATCGGCGAACCATAGAGTTTGAAGTCTCGGAGGACGGCATCGGCATCATCAGGCTGAATCGTCCGGAGAAACTCAACGCATTCGATGAGCGCCTGATTCGGGAAATGCGGACGGTCGTCTGGAAGGCGAATTTCGACGACAAGGTCCGGGTGCTGGTAATCACCGGCAACGGTCGGGCCTTCTGCTCGGGCCGCGATATCCGCGGGCTCGACTACGAGAACAATCTGACCACGCCGCAATATCGCGCCTACGTTCGCGCCAATCACGAACTGTTCGACGATATCGAGGCGATCGAAAAGCCGGTGATCGCCGCCGTCAACGGCATCTGCGCCGGCGGCGGCGTGGAAATGGCGATCGCCTGTGATTTCCGCCTTGCATCGACCCAGGCCACCTTTTTGCTGCCGGAAAATCAGCTGGGCGTGATTCCGGCCTCCGGTGCCTGTTCGCGCATGATCCAGATGATCGGTATCGGCCGGCTAAAGGAAATGATCATTGCGGTCGAGCCGGTCGACGCGGCGGAAGCCTATCGCATCGGCCTGGTCAACCGGGTGTATGAGCCGGCCGACCTTCTCCCGAACACCATGGCGTTTGCGCGCAAGTTGTTGACCAAGGCGCCGCAGGCGATGGGAATGGCGAAGCACATCATCAACACCTGCCAAAACGTCGATACGGAAACCGGCCGTCTGCTTGAGCGGTTGGGACAATCCGTCCTGATCCGGACCGAAGACAACAAGGAAGGGATGGGGGCTTTCCAGAGCAAGCGGCCGGCCAGATTTCGCGGCGTGTAATGGTCAAGGGCCTGTACGTCGAACGGCAGGGTGACCAGGCGGCCCCGGTTTTGCTGCT
>JAJDFF020000595.1:0-13302 GCA_021527025.2 Geoglossum cookeanum | reverse complement strand
TCTCTGATCGGGAGCGAAAAATTTTTTTCCCTCGCTTAGTAGGGGTGGTCGAACACTTATTGGACCCGACTGTACATGTATGAGTCGTCTGAGTCGGGAATCGGGCTTTTTGGCGAGAATGCGGATAAATTTGGACTATAATCAGTTTTCTGAGCAAAACTTCCACAATATACCTGATTTCACGAATCTGACAATACCAATCAATTCAGCGCCTCAGATTACACAAGAGATCAACTCCTGAGTCATGGCTGCCTGTCCGTTAGCCCCCGAGCGCCTCGGCCCTTCGAAGACCTCGATAGAGAATTCCCCCTCTGTAGGACCTGAAAGAACACCCGCCCATCTTCCTAGAGCACGCCGTCGTCCTTACATGACACCGAGGGCTAAAGTAGATGATATTGTCGACTATATGAGGGTCAAGCACGCGTGGAGTGTGTCTGATTTTGTCCGTGGATTTGCCACTGCCGAACCTGAGGAGCTGCATGACCATTCGACTACCATTCGTACTAGGAAACTCGCAACGATGGTGTTCGGGGGGGAAGACAAGAACAAAGAGATGAAGGGTGTCATTCGGCTTGAAGAGCATTTGTCTGGCTCGGCCATTAGCTCTGGTTTACTTCCATTGCTTCGCAAAGAGATGGCAGCGCTTCAGGAGGCAGAGGAAGGGTTCTTTGGGAAGTGGGATATCACCGATCAAACCAATGTGGATGATATAAACTTTGCCAATGTCGTAGCTAGGATGGAGCAAACGGCGCCATTGCTCTGCGGTTTGCTTAAGGGTCTAATGGAGCCAATCGATCAACGAGAACCCAAGGGCACGAGGGTCAGCATCTCTCAGAGGACTGTCTTTATCGCTTCCATTCTTGCATTCAGTCGCGCACCACGCTTGAGTAATAAGTTTCCACGAAAGCTTGGGCTCTATCTCCATGGCATGGGCGTCAAACGGCGTGTTCTTCAGGTGATTTCGGGCCTAGGTGCCTGTGAGAAGTATTCTACAATCCGACACTACGCGGACAAACTTGCGGAACAATCAAAGGCAGGCACTTTCTCTAGCTCGGAGTCTGCAAGACCGCAAGCTAATGCTCTTGAAGACGCGTCTGGTTTGTAGTGGCAAGAGAGATGATGTGGTGATTGTATACGATAACTTTGAGTATATGGAAGACGTCAAGCATCAGCGGATTGGTGATCATGGTTCTTTGAGGTCTGTTACAACGGGAAAACTTATCTATAGTGCAGATATTCCGTCTGGTGGGTTGAAACAATCGATGCTGCATGAGGAGGTTAAATTAATGGAGAAGGATATCTTTGGAGCACCTGGATTGGATAGGGACGACGTCTACAAGGAGATATCAGAGTTCTTTATCGTGAAGGCAATCTATAGCGTCTTCTCAAAAGCTATCGATACTATTTTCTCTCCTGCATCCAAAGTATCATGTCCCCGAATGCCCAAAATCGATGTCTTGCCACCGCGAGTAACAAAACACCACACGCTAGGGCCTATCCATTCATCAAAATAGGGCTCACGTGCGATCTAACCGTTTTAGGAAGATGAATGGTCTGAGCTCGCTGAGGTAAAGGGAGCTAGGCTTTGCATGGGGGCCTCACTATCTAACCACATGATTCAGAGCCGCGTTCGGGGAGGGCTACATTTTCTTCTTGCAATCTTATAGGAGTCATCGCCAACGGAGCAAAGCAGCCCTTGGCCGCGTGATGCGCCGACAACAGTTACCTACATAACCTAACCCGAGACTGCGTCAATATGCTTCCAACGGGGGTTCCGGCAATTATAAAAAAGATGCGCCTTGTGTCCCTGAGCCTTCTCTCGACCAGTTCCAGGTCCCTCCCAATGATAGTGAGGCCGATCCCTATACTAGCCAACTACATGATTATCTCCATGTCGGGAAATATGTCCATTAGGGGGTTCATGTGGATCATCCTCTCCTCCTCCCTGAGGATGTAGCCGATGGCTTCCATATAGCAGGCAATGTCGAAGTGTATGAGCATCCCCACCAAGGTAGTTCTGAAGAGATCGATGGCCGTCATCATGGAGGCGGTGGTCAGCGAGTTGGGTTGATGACTGATAGGGCCGGCAGAATCATCCCGATTTCGTACTGGGAGCAGGAGGTCCTTGCCATCTACAAAATTTCAGAACCCGTTTTGGCAGTCGGCTCCAGGGTAGAAGCCATGTCACATGTACGCTATACCTCTTATTTCCACCACCGCCTCCTAAGTAGTGTGGAGGCCGGGAGTAGGCCTGGAAAGTGGCTATTCGGGGGGTTCACGGAGGCCTTCGGGCCGGTCTTAGCATTCGCCCCTATGTATTTCCCTTCTCGTAGCTAGCGAATACATACAACGATACTACCGCTCAAGAACCAGCGAACGGCGCCCACAGTGCTCCGAATAACTTAAGGAGGTTAGGCCATTCTAGAGTATAAACTCGGCCTTCATAACACCCTTTTTATCATTGGTCACAAGTTACGCTTTTTCAATCTCTTTTAAGCTTGTAATGATGGCTATTATAGCATGTCATGCTCTACCGATCTAGAACTCTATCCACTGTAAATGTCTACTTCGAACACGGATATACCGGTCACGACATTGCAGTGATTTCAAAAACTCAATACAATAGCTCCATCTCCGGAGCGAAGTTGAACTTTTGGTATCTGTGGCTCACTCTAGCTAGGTGCTGACTGGGTATTATGATCCCGTGGATCAGTCACGGCAATTACCCTTGGCATAGCTTGCCAACCTCTCCCAACTTTAGATCGTACGCTAATCAACTGGATAGTTGGCCGCGGGGCAAACTACTTTGCCATCTTTCAGTAATGAAGGAAATACAACGAGGTGGTGTGGATCTAGCATGTCCCATCCACCAAATGTCCACGACGACGAAGGACTAGAAGATATGAAATCCCACAATTTATCTGCGAGACTGCAGACCTCATGAATATTATCCTCGCGACTCTGACTGGATTCGGGACGAGCATAGGGAGTAAGATCGTCAGAGATCTTAACTGCGATTTCTGCTAAGTTTATGTTTCGACTAGGGAGATAAAGAGTTAGTAGTGCGTGATTCTAACACACTACTGGTCTTACCTGGGAGACATGACTATGAGGCGTAAGATTTCCTGGGCCAAGTACCGTTTAATTTTTAGAATTCGCAGCTGAGGATTGTCGAGATCAGGGTTAGAGAAAGGCCTTTCGTCAACGGCATTGAAGTGATAATAGAATTCGGCGTGCTGCCCTATATAGATCTGGAGAGTACCAATTCCGTTGATGATCGCCCTATCCTCGACCAAAGTTATAGGTTCGAATTCCATGATAGGGCTGAATGCAGAACGTTCGGTTCTAGGACGAGAATGTGCGGTTCTAGGATGAGACACGGTTCGATCACTCCCGGGTCGAGGCCGAAAGGATGAGGGTGGGCGGTAGGTTCTACTTGAGGTAGGTCTCGATGCGGTGTTCGTCTGTGGTGTGCGAGCAGGATATTTAAGAGGTCGGGTGATAGGAGTCTTTGGTCGACTGTCTCGAATTGGTAATGCCGGTTCTGGTGGAGGGCTGTGGTCTCTTCCACCACATATGCTATGCTCCCATAACGATTTCGAGTACCGAGATGTTTCCTGATTCGCTGAGGGAGATGGGTAATCCCTGTAGGAAGTTGAAGTAATTTGCTTCCGAGAGAGTATGGAACGTGGGGATTGGTTAGCAGTATGACTGGGATACTGCTTCTGCAGCAGAGAGGCAAGAGATGTATGTCCATGGGCATTTGCTTTATTTTGTGCAGTTTCCCCATCTGAGTCCTCCGCCTCGATATCAGCTCCCTCGTCTATCAGAAGGCGGGTCACCGCCTCATGTCCACCGGTTGCAGCAAAGTGTAAGGCCGTCCGTCCATCAACATCTCTTGTCTCAACATGGGCGCCCTTCTCGATCAGCATTCGGCTGACCTTCTCATGACCTCCTTCTGCTGCTTTGTGCAGGGCAGTCAACCCACATTGGCTCCATGCCTTCCAGCGGTGCTGAATTCGGGCATTCGGATCTGCCCCTTTCTCGAGCAGTTCTGCTACAACCTGTTCGTGTCCATTCTCGGCAGCTTTATGTAGCGCTGTCCACCCGGATCGACTCCAAGGACTTCGATGGACCTGGACCCGAGTATTTGGGAGAGCTTTATTTTCAATTAGTATCCGTACCACAGCATCATGCCCACCCTCGGCCGCACGGTGCAATGCCGTTCGTCCATCTACGTCTCTCGCTTCGACCTCAATGCCACTTTCCAAGAGTCGTCTTGTTGTCGCTTCATTACCTGCACCGGCGGCTTTGAGTAACTCCTCTGACTCACTTTCAAATGGCTCAGGTCCACTTTCGCAACAACTACTGCTTTGAAAAACATCCTTGAGCTCCGCTGTTGATGGTCGCTCATGTGGGTCTTTTTGCAGCATTCTTCGCAAGTTGCTCAGACCATACAAATGCTTTTCTTCTTGACTGCTCTCCAGGTTCAGCTCGTGTATTCTGTCTTGCAGATGATCGATCCATAGTATTACCCGTGACAAATTGGCATGATAACTTATATCTCCTTCGTCTGAACGAAACCTGACAAAATCTTCCAAACTTTGGTTTGCCCATACCGTCCACATCTCCAGAAACACGCAGCCCATTGAAAATATATCAGCAGACCTGCCTTTCCGGTCGTTATTAAACACTTCGGGGGAGCAGTACTTGGGAGTCCTCGGTGTTGGTCCATCAGTTTGACTTTGGTCGGTAAAGCTTTTGCTGATACCAAAGTCGGCTATATAAATCCGATATTCATTTTTCCTGTCGATGAGCTGCTTCACAAGGATGTTCTGCGGTTTGATATCCATATGCTTGATTGTGTTGTTGTGGATGTAGTCTAGGGCATGGATGAGGCAGCCACAGTGATGGATAAGATCGATACAGGCTAGGTTATGCGAACCGTCTTCTATGGACTCAAGAAAACCCTCCAAATTGTAGTCTGCCACAGGATATAGAAGTAGAGCAAGCCTTTGGCCTTGAAGATACGTGCCCACTAGTCGAATTATATGACGGTGGCGCAGTCGCTGAAGGAGCTCAACCTCATTCAAAACAGATGCAATTGTCAGAGAGCGGTTACAGCGGATAGTTTTGCGTGTAAGTCTGATGCGACGACAGAGAACCACATCTACCACAGCAGTACCTCCTTTCGGAAGTACGTATGGCCTCGTCTGGAGAGGGATGTTTTCGGACTGTCCAAATTCGGCGTGCTGCCCCCTTCCCGACCAGTTCAATTCCTCCCTTGCAGGTAGGAGGAGCCCTTTCTCCCGGAGTGCCTGAATGAACGGAGAAGGTGTCTCAGGGGCGGTCCTGTACGAATCAGAGCTGCCCCGACTAGCACTAATAAAAGTGTAGCCGGAAGGACTGGCACTGCGCGACCGAGGCATGGAGGTAATTGACTTGACAACTTGGCTGCCACGTCAGGATTCGGCTTCCGCTGGGGGACAGTCACTGCGCGAGGAGTAAGGATTCTCGTTGATGAGATAGAGAGATGGTAGATCTGCGCGCTGAGTGTGGACTACAACTGGTATACCCGGCTACAGGAACAAAGCGATCCAATCAATCACCATCCCCATCACCTTAAAGTAGCATTAGCTAGTGGTGAGTAGCATGCAGTGCAAAACTTGCCTTCTACCTCTCGTTGGAAATCCACGTCCGCATTATTAGTCCAGCCGCTCTGGTATCATTCTGTACTCACACATCTCCAAGGTCCCCCAACGAGTAGTGCTTGCATGGCCGACCCTGAAAACGATTCTGAGGATGTTATTGCTGAGCGCTCTGAGAAAACCACTGAGGTGAATACCAGCCCAGTAGGGCTCTGACCCGTGACAGGGTGTGCACCCTTGCTCACCCAAAACTCACCCAGCTCGCGCGAACACAGGGCGGCGTCGCTCACCCGCCAGATTGGGGTGAGGTCGGGGCGCATTTTTATAACCTTGGCAAAGGTTTCTCGACATCCCGGGCAGTAACGGAAAGGTACTATTCATCATTACGAAGTTGAAGGGCGAAGCATATCAACTGGATGTGTCACTGCAAGGTGGAGAAGACGTAGCCAATGCCCTGTCATCTAGCCACAGCTCAAAGACGATCACTAACTGATATATGCGATACTAGGAAACAAACCCTCCCGGCGCTCCCCCTCCTCCCTGCGCTCCCCCTCCTCCCTCCACTCTCCCTCTACGTCTGCACGAATGAGCAACCACCCAACATCCAGATTTGTAGGGCTCTGAAGGCTGACGACATCCTTACAGCTGCAGGGAGTAGAGACATCATCTTAGTGTAGGAATTGATGTAGGAAACCGCTCTCGCCCCCAACGGCAGTAGCTTTCTACCAGACTACTCCAGCCAGACGATGGGCCTGCCCTTCACGCCGTCAACTGCTGCCTAATACGCCTACCCATACTGGCCGAAGTGGGAAATGCAACAAGAGATCAGAAGTCACCATTAGACCGATGCGATCCTAGTAAGACCAGCAGGGAAAATAGAGAGACCGGAGGAAGCCTGAAAGAGATAAGGCAGGATATGGAGAGCGGCCATGGCTGAGCCTAGAGGTGCCCTAGTCTATATGACTGCAGCGTGCAGGCGGCAAGAGCAATTTTCGCTCGAAGCACTGCCGACAGTCTCAGCGAGAGTACTTCCGTTAGCATAAGCAATGACACGATAGTTCTCTTCGATGCCCGAACGCCATACTATCAGCGATGCCTACTTTTTCAAACCCCTAGGCTCTTTTCCATGAGCATAGGCGGAGGTCTTAGTCCTCGGCGTGGAGGTTCTGTGCAACCTAATGCCACTTGAAGCACAGGAATAGTAACCTTCCTCGGTGACGAATAATCCACAAACCCCTTGATATCTCTAGATTTCCTATACCTCTTCTCCTGTTTCCGAGCCAGTTCATAGATTTTTGTGTCCCTCCTTAAGTCTTGGCTTTGCCCATTATTTCCTGCATACCAGATTGGATCTCCCATGTAATTTCACCGTCCATCCATTCCACCCAAATATGAGTTTCAGCATACCTCTCCTGTCCAGGGTTCCATGCAAGCAGCGAGATCTTCTATATCATCCTCCTTTACTCGATAAGCCACTGTCAGATATCTGTGAACATTATTCATTCTCAATGTATTTCTAAGTCCTGTCTCCCTTCTTGGCCTTCATGTGCTAATTCTTGTCGGATAGTAACAGGATTTTCTCTGGGTCAAAACTCGAAGTCTCAAAATCAGATACCAGCCTGTAGGTATATGCACCTTTGTCACCATATCTGACAATACAAGCCTTGTATGTCTTTAAAAATGGCTTCCATGCCATTACCTTCCCACCAATCACGAATCCATGGCACTCAAGCTTCTTCAAGCTCTTTTGATGGGATTGATCCGAGAGTAGCCGGGGACGTTTTATTCTTCGTTTTCGCGGAGTGTATTAATTTATTGATATCGGCTATTTCACCGATTACCAGCAGGATTAGCCCAAAAAATTTTCTGGACTTTATTAGCATTGTGATTAGAGTAAATTTCGGTGATGTGTTCATTTTGCGAGTCGTTGTATGCCCGGTTATCATCAATATCTTTCATTTCAACGTCAACGTCCGTCTTCTCTGTAGGCGGTATAAAACTGGAGGGACCTTCTCCTGCACCGGCAGTTGCTACGGAGAACTGAATCTTTTTTTTTTTTGAGCCTGCTTCCCGTTTTGTTTGCTAACTTTAGAATTGGGCGCCATGTTGAGATATTGTTGATGACGTGATGAGACAAAGAGCCTGGATCCAGCCAGATAACGATGTTGTACCTTTGCAGTGGATGTAAGCATTTATATAATGCAAAACTCCCCTGCCTCATGTTCCCCACCCATTCGACTAATTTCCAACCCCCCAAATAGTTTCGCACCCCCCTTCTTATTTTAGAAAATAGCGCCTATATATTTTTAGAATTTTGCTAGTACTATAGGCATGAAAGACATTCCGAGCCCCGGGGGGTCATTGTCTTTTTCCGAGAGCATTGAAGGCTGCTTGGGGAGTGATAACTAGCTCAACTCGTGTGTTGCGAAGGCATCTTGCATTGTGCTCCTCTGCATGAGAGTTAAAGGATGCTCCTTTCGCAATCGGTAGGTTAGTCGAGCCGTCATCATTAATCTCTTTCCGGAGTCGAGTCGCGCTTCGTCTGACGTTTTGCTGCCCACAATATGTGCTCGTGTGAAGACAAGTGTTAAGTGTTAAGATGGAATTACCTGAGAAACTTTCCTGTGTTAGCTATGTAGCATATAAAGGCGCGCTCTACCTTTAACGTTAGATTGAATAGATAGACTTAAGTAAGCGGCCGGTTTGGCCGGCCGCTAGCGCAGGCAAACTGCAAGGCTGGAAAATTACAGCGGCTCTCGGCAGAATGTAATTCCGATTCCAACCCCACTCCAATGAAATGGTGCCAGCAATCTTGGTACCAGCCAGCACCTGCACTCTTAGCCTCGTTGAGCTGAAGATGGATCACGACACTTTCTACATCACAAGAGCAGCTTCGCAGCTTCGTAGAGCTATGAGTGTACTACTGCATCTTTCTCATCAAATCTAGTCGTTTCACTGAGTCTTACTGCCCACCCCTCCTCCAGCCATGTCCGAGCATGAACTCCGCCTGCTCGCCCTTGATGGCGGCGGCGTCCGCGGCCTGTCGACGCTTCAGATCTTGAAGCAGCTCATGGACACCATCGACCCGGAATCGCCGCCGAAGCCTTACGACTACTTCGACATGATCGGAGGCACCAGCACCGGCGGGTCTGTCTGTATTGATTACTTTGCTCGATTTAAGGCTGACAAGAAGCGCAGGCTCATAGCTATCATGCTCGGTCGGCTTCGGATGACGGTCGATGAGTGCATTGACGCATATGTCTCGCTGTCGGACAGGATCTTCCAGAAGCAGAGACACCGTGTGACGATCAAGGGCCGGGTCCAAGGACGATTTGATTCGGATGAGCTGGAGCGCGCGATCAAAGAGATTGTTGCGAGACAAGGTCTGGCGGAGGATGCGCTGTTAAGGGATGCTCCGGATACAAAGTGCAAGGTGTGGGTAAAAGTCCACCTGTGTGCGAAGCTGTGGCGACATTAACGAGTAGGAAATAGATTCGTGTGTGCAACAAGCAACGAGACGGGCGATACGGTGCTGCTTACCAGCTACCGGTCGCCACGCGGCCGCGAACGACTGCTCCGCATGACCAAGGTATGGGAAGCAGGCCGAGCGACGTCGGCAGCCTCGTCCTCCTTCGATCCCATCACAATCGGTGATTTCGAGGAGAGTTTCGTCGACGGGGCTACCGGGGCGAATAACCCGGTGTATGAGATGTGGAATGAGGCTCAAGACATATGGCCGTCTGGCTCGCTTGAAGACAAGATCAAGTGTTTGGTGTCGATTGGGGCTGGGGTTCCGTCGCTTACGCCGTTCAAGGACGATCTAATCGGTATTGGCCAGAGTCTTCTGGCGATTGCCACTGAGACGGAAAAGACAGCAGAGCGATTCTCCCGCGACAAATCAAGGCTAGACGACACAGGGCGGTACTATCGGTTTAATGTGTTGAGAGGACTGGAGGATATTGGGTTAGAAGACTCGAAGCGGAAGAATGCAATCATTGCAGCTACAGATCGATACATCGAGTCTCGAGTGGTATGTAAGCAGATGAAGGCTTGCGCCGATAGCATGTCTGGAAGAGAATGTTAGTGTTTTGGTTCGCTTGTTAAGACCTAGCTTGCAGATCGTAGCTGACTAGGCTCCTTCTAAGATGTAGGAAACTATCTAACACCGTTTAGTCTGCAAGGTGTGCCTGTGGTGAATAAGTTTGTAGATCGGCCGTCCGATATGGCGGAACTTGAACAAACCCTTCTCCCGCGGAGACAATACAGCCGCCAGAAGGTGTTTGTGCTTTATGGGCTTGGCGGAATAGGCAAGACACAACTTGCCGTGGAGTTCGCAAGGAGGCACTACCGGAAGTTCAGCTCGGTGTTCTGGCTCGATAGCAGAACCGAAGACAGTCTTAAGCAGAGTATTGCGACTTGTGCGAGCAGGATTCCGGAAGGCCAAATTGCAGAGAGCAGCAGAGCGTACTCCGCTACAAGTGCTGGCAATGTTAATGCCGTGGTTAGGGATGTGATGAGTTGGCTGAGCCGGCCGGACAACATGGACTGGCTGATAATCTTCGACAACGTCGATCGAGAGAGAGGAGGGGCCAATGCCGACCCTAATGCATACGATGTCACCTGTTACCTTCCGGGAGCAGATCACGGGTCGGTTCTGATTACGACCCGGCTCGCCAACTTAGAACAGCTCGGTACGTCATGGAGGCTAGGAAGGCTTAGTAAGGAGCAGATGGAGGCTTTGTTTCTGAACCGGTATGGAGGCAGATATGGTAAGGTGATAATGCTACGGTGCAATTGTGTTGCTTGTATAGGACACCAGTGCTGACTGTTTTGGAATAGATTCGGTTGAGAGCGAGGAGCTGTTCAAACTCCTTGATGGCTTACCGCTAGCAATTGCACAGGCTGGTGCATATTTGCGACAGAGCGGAATCGGTGTCGCGAGATATATCCAGCTCTATGAGCAGCAATGGAAGAGCCTCATGGAATCCCAAGACCAAGCCGGCATGCCACTTCGAGATTACCCCGACCGTAGCATGTGGACGACATGGATAATTTCGTACCATGCTATCCAGGCAAAAAGCATGGCCGCAGCTAACTTGCTTCTGCTCTGGGCATGTCTTGACAATAAAGACCTGTGGTACGGTCTCCTTGCAGAAGCAGGCATGCGGTCTACAGCCGTGGCGGACTATTTGTCGGAGTGGCTTCCTAACATTGCAAATGATGAAGTAGATTTTATTGCGGCAATGCAGCTTTTGCACAGCTATTCTCTGGTCGAAGGTGTGCAGGATCCAGCGAGCTATGCGACTCACTCGGTTGTGCACAGATGGACATTTCATATACAGGACGAGGGACAGCGGGCGGTCTTTACCCGGCTTGCGGTAGCGGTAGTCGGGTGGGCAGTGCCGGACAGGTCAAAGAAGGAATATTCAAGCGTGCAACGTCGTCTCTTAGCTCATGCGCAGCGATGCTGTCAGTGGGTCATAAGGTGAGTAGCAGGCGCCCGGCTAGATTAGGAGGGACTGACGCAAGTAGAGCGGACATTAAGCACGATTACGTAATGCTAGGTGCAATTCACGGGCTGGGAATGCTGTATGCGGACCAGGGCAAGCTGGGCGAGGCGGAGAAGATGTACCAGCGAGCGCTGGAAGGAAAGGAGAAGGCACTTGGGCGGGACCACATATTGACACTCTCCACGGTCAACAACTTGGGCCTTCTCTATGCGGACCAGGGCAAGCTGGGCGAGGCGGAGAAGATGTACCAGCGAGCGCTAGAAGGATACGAGAAGGCACTTGGGCGGGACCACACATCGACACTCGACACGGTCAACAACTTGGGCAGCCTCTACGCGGGCCAGGGCAAGCTGGGCGAGGTGGAGAAGATGTACCAGCGAGCGCTGGAAGGATACGAGAAGGCACTTGGGCGGGACCACACATCGACACTCTCCACGGTCAACAACTTGGGCCTTCTCTATGCGGACCAGGGCAAGCTGGGCGAGGCTGAGAATATGTACCAGCGAGCGCTGGAAGGATACGAGAAGGCACTTGGGCGGGACCACACATCGAAACTCGACACGGTCAACAACTTGGGCAACCTCTACGCGGACCAGGGCAAGCTGGGCGAGGCTGAGAATATGTATCAGCGAGCGCTGGATGGATACGAGAAAGCCCTAGGTCCGGAAATCGCTGCATCTTATATACCGGCGCTTAATACAGTCTACAATCTAGGCCTGCTCTTTTCTAGCCAAGACGACATAGACAGAGCTAGAGCAATGTACTCGAGGGCTCTAGTAGGCTATCAGAAGGTCTTCGGGCATGATCATCAAGAGTGTCAAGATGTACAGGAAAGGCTTAGTGTCTTACATATTTCAGCGAGCGAGAGAAATACTGCAGCAGACGCAACGGGTGATTGCACGCCAATTGTATCTCCAGGCATGTTGCATTCCAACGCACGAAGGAATATATTAGTCTCTAAACGACGTAGGCTTCTTCAAAAGCTTGGTTGGAGATGAACGAAATGTGTCTAAGCGGAGCCTGTACATGTCTTGCCATCCCTTCCCTTATTGCTCAGTCTGGATCCTGTAACATACGACGGATGTAGTACTACTGGAACCTTATTGCGCTGGCATTTCCGTTTCACTGCTGCTCTCATATAAGCCCGATGCATGAATGCATAAACGCGATCCGACGAGTTTCTACAACATTCACATCTGCTACAACTGGCCACTACCTCTAATTCTGGGGGGCGTGATCTTCGATCGAGAAGTATGAACTAATATGGGCTAGTTCAAAGATGACAAAGGTATATAGAATCACAACCTCCTGTATACTTTAAGAACAGCTTCGCACCTTCATTCGCAAAAGCACCGTCCACAGTGAACCAACCTTCATAGATAGTATTACAACAAGAGCTAGTCCATAGTATATCAAGGGCTATAAGTTGCTTCATAGCAAGAGCGAGGCCTACATGATGCCTGCCTTTGTGGGCTCTTTCGATGGTTGGACTTGTTTCCGGTCGAGGGTAGCGGGTTGATATCGTGCTGGCAGCATTCGCGATCACAAGAGGGTGCTCAGAACGAGGGCGGTGTCAATTCAATTTCTATTGTGCGCTCTCTCAAAGTGAGTGCGCCCATAGTAACTTATATACTAATGTTGGCTATGCGCCATGGTGGCGCACTGACAGGTCAGAGCAACCTGCCGTGAATCATAGTCGGCGATTGACTCTCTATGTAGTCATGATTCGCAACAGGACTAGCAAAGTCGGCAGCAACAATACTAGCAGTTCATATGCAGCCACGGAAGAATTGCAACATACTGGCGATGGTATTGTCTGCAGGAGAGCGGAAATACGATCCTTGCGAGTCGCGACCTTGACATATTGGAAAGGTGGGGAAGATATACTTAGAAAAAGAGCGAACGGGCACAAGAATAGGTTCTGCACCTTGTTCGCTCAAGATACTACGTGGAAGGGTTCTAAGGATGATTTGTGACTAGGGACCGCTTATGTAGTAAAACCAGCTACTGCTTTAGCATACAGTTGGGTGAGTAGTGGTAGAGGTTTATATATAGGTAAATGGTGTCTTGTACAATGGTGGCGAGGAAGTCAACGGCACATCTCGAAAAGTGCCATTTCGCCATGCGACACAACAACCAACAGT
>JAJDFF020000594.1:0-13326 GCA_021527025.2 Geoglossum cookeanum | reverse complement strand
CCCTCTACTTTAAGGTAGTCATAATATTATTTACTCACCTGTACACCACTTCTAATTATATTTAATAATAAAATAAGACGTTCGATTAGCATGTGTCAAGCATTTGGACAGCGTTCATTCAGAGCCATCATCAAACTCAACCTTTTTTTTTTTTTTGGTATGATATATCAACTTACATACCATTACTATTATGTTTTTTGATTTAATATAATGATTTTAAATCATTAATTTTTTTTATTATATAGGATACAAATAAGCCGATTTTTGTTATTGCACAATAAACTATATAACAGCTTAACAATAGGATTATAAGCTCGCTATCATATTATACTATATATAACTAATATCAATATTAATTATATATATTTATATTTAATATGATTTTTATTTTCTTCTAAAAACCAAGATTTTAACCTTTGTATATTTACATTTGTTTAAAAAGCCACGGACTTTCCTAAGTATTTTTTTTTAATCCTAAAAAATACTAGTGCACTATGTACCTCATATTTTTATTATAAAAAAAATTTTATTTATTACTATAAATAATCTATATTTAATTATAGTAAATATTTTTATCCAAGATTTGAACTTGGTCCTAGATATTAGAAGTATCTTGCTCTGCCATTAAGCTAATAAAAAAAGATAAAAAAAATTTTTTTTATCTAAACATTTTCTTAAAAGATTATATTAGTATATTTTATATATACATATTACAGAATATAATCATATATAGATCTTAACTTGAAGCAAATTTAATAAGAATGGTGATAGAGTAAACAACTAGGCTTAACTAAACTTAAAAAATAGGTTTTAATGTAAATCTAAAGCGTCTTTTATATAAGAAGAAGTTAAAACTACAAATACCTGCGCCTGTATTAAAGCTATACCCAATTCAAGCCCTGAAAATGCCACAATGAAAGCTAAAGGTATTAAACCTAAGAAAAAGAATATGAAACCTGATGTCATTATATTATATGTAAACCCACTTAATATATTTAAAAGCATATGCCCACTTAATATATTGGCAGCTAAACGTAAACCTAAACTAACATTTCTAGCTAAATAAGAAATAAATTCAATTAAAACCAATAAAGGTAATAAGGCTAAAGGACAACCAGCTGGTACAAATAAAGAAAAAAATTCTAATCCATGCTTTTGAAAACCTAATATTGTTGCACCTAAAACCACTGTGAAGCTAATAAAAAATGTTAATATAAAATGAGATGTTGAAGCAAAACTATAAGGTATCATACCTAGTAAATTATTTACTAAAATAAATACAAATAATGCATATATAAAAGGGAAATATATTTGTCCTTTATTAGCATTTATTTGATTTACTACTATACTATGTAAAGTGGCATATATAGACTCTAGACTTATAGATCAATTATTTGAAATTACTTTATTATAATTAGTGGCTAAGGAATGAAATGTTAATACAATTAATATACCTGTTATTAAATAAAATCCTATATTAGTTAAAGATATGTGTAAATTACCTAGAATGGGTGCATTTATACTTACTAGATCTCTTATTTCAAATTGATCTAAAGGACTGCTTATTATAGTAAATTGATCACAAGGGCTAGTTATTATTGTAAATTGATTTGTCATTTTATAAAAAAAATGTATATTAAATATATAAATTATTATAATATTTAATATAAATAAATATATATCTTATTTATTAAAAATATTCTATATTTTAATATATTATATAGATATTTATATAATATATTTAAAAAAATAATTTTATAAAAAATTATCATATAAAATATATTTTATATGATGTTTATAATTTACTTATAAAAAGACGAGTAATATATAATTGTAATTTATTAGGTAAAATATACTTTGAAAAAATATATATCATTAAAATTAACAATATGAAAGTAAATGTTACTTGATTTATAAAAAAAAAAGGTACTAATTGAGGCATATATATATACTAAGTTATAATTATGGGCACTAATAATTTTAGCTAATCTACCCGTATTTTATTAAAATTTAAAAAATAATAAATAAAAATTTAAATTTAAAATAGCTTTTGTGTAAAAGCATTTAAAAAGGGTATAATTAAATAATGGTGACAATATAGGATAGTATATATTAAAAATCACATATAATATAAAATCATCATATGTTGGTATAGAATAAGTAAACTTACATACAAATGAGGTTTAAATATTAACGAACTTTACGTAAAGATTCTCATATTTGAGGTTTGTTTTTTAATTTTTTAATATCTATATTACCATCGCTAGTTGTATTTTTCATTAAAAAATCATAATCCTCTCTATGATTATGGTACAAATGATTAAATAGAAATTCTAAATGTTTTTGATTAAAAGTATATTTACTTAAATAAGTACTTCCGTTATTCATATGTTTCTGGTGTTGTAGAGCTTTTGAGAGATTCCCGGCTAAAGGTTGATTAGTGCCATTAGGATCATAGCCTCTTTCACCTTGGTTTAATGGATCATAAACTAGTAAAGGTCCATTATATTCATTTCCCGCTAATTGACCAGGAGGACCCCAAGTATAATTTATTCACGATATAGAATCAGTAGTAGAGCTTTTTCCTCGTTTTGAACCTGTAGTAGAACTTTCTCCTAGTCTTGAACCTGTAGTAGAGCTTTCTCCTACTGTTAAATCTATAATAGAGCTTTTTCCTCCTGTTGAACCTGTAGTAGAATTTTCTCATGCTCTAGGTGAAAAAGGACCTTTAGTAGAATTAAGTCAACCTCTTCAAGTTATTGTACCTTTTCATTTAAAAGGATTAAACTCTGCAAGATTAGAAATATCTCTATCTATTCCTTTTCCTTTATTCAAAGCCCTTGTAGGAGTATTATTTTCAAGATTAGAATTACCTCTATCTATCCCTTTTCCTTTATTCAAAGCTCTTGTAGGTGTATTATCTACATAATCATCATCTATAATAATAGGATTATCTACATCTCCTATACCTCTTTTTTTACTTCTAGTTGAAAGATTATCACCTTCAATAGAATTACCATCTGAAGAGGTAATATTAGCTGAAACAATTTTATCATTTGCAGAAATATCACTAGCTGCAGCAGTATTACCACTTGATGTAATATTTTCACCTGTAATATTATTACTGCTTGTTGTAGTAATATTACCATCTCTATAACCAACATAATTACCCGAATTATTAAAACGAGGTAGTGTTAAATTAGCTGGATTTACTATACCTGGAGGAGTATTATTACCAGATAGTGTTAAATGAGCCGGATTTACTGTACCTGGAGGAGTATTATTACTACCATAAGAAGTATTACCATCATCCGTTGATTTTAAAGTGACAGGATTAGTATTGGGAATAGAATTATTTTGAATAGTGGGTGTTTTTAAATTGGAAGAATCACCTCCTCCAACAGGCATCTTAAATGATTCACTATTATAATCTTTTATATTAGCAAAGATATAGAATATACCTTTACAAGCTTTTATAATAATAGATAAAAGAGATGCACCTTTATGTGATTCAAAAACATATATAATATCTGTCCATAAGATAGCTGGAATTCCAAATAATAAAGAATCTAAGTATATATTAGTATTTAAATTAAAAATACTAATGATATAAATTCTAATAAAAAAACCTATACTTATCAATAACACGGATTTTAATAAGAATTCTAGTCATCATATTAATGTAAATGGAGCATTACCTATTGCTCCAGGTATATAATATCTAATTAATAATAAAGTAATAAGGGTAATTAGGAATAAGAATAAAAAGAAAAAAATAAGAGTCATTTATTTTTTTTTCTGTATAATAGTTATAAATTATTATAATATTTAATATAAATATCTATATATCTCTAACTAATATAACAATATACATATCATGTTTATATATTAGTTATATTAATTAATTCGGTATTATCAGGGGTCATATCAAATATATATATATATATATATATATATTTATATATAAGATAAAAATGCTTATATGACCCGCAATTAATAATAAAGAGTTAACTTATAATCATTATATGCAATGTAATAAAGAAATATAAATTATATATTGAACAATTATATTCATTATGTTAATTATTTTCAAGCATCGACATTTTTATTATTGTTCATACAATCAAGATATATATTTTTCTAGTGATACTGATTCTATAACAATTGGCATAGAACTATGTAAAATACCACAAATTTCAGAACATTGACCATAAAATACACCTTCTCTATTAATAAAAACAGAACTTTGATTTAATCGTCCAGGATACGCATCACATTTAATACCTAGAGCTGGACAAGCAAAACTATGTATTACATCCGCAGCTGTAACAATAAATCTAACATGTGTTAACTCAGGTAAAAATACTCTATTGTCTACCTCTAACATTCTTAAAGCTCCGTTATCTAAATCAGATTCAGGTACTAAATATGAATCATATTCGATAAATTCATCATCACTATTTAAAAAATCAGGATATTGATAACTTCAATATCATTGATGTCCTTCAGCTAATACTGACATAGCAGGATCACTAACTTCATCCATTAAATATAATAATTTAAAAGATGGAAATGCTATAAGTATTAATATTAAGGCAGGTGTAATAGTTCAAATTAATTCTATTAAAGTACCATGGTTTAAATATTTGTGCGATATTGGTGATCTTGTACTAATATAATTTCTTATTATTGAAATTAATATTCAGCCTACAGCAAATAAAATTATAACTAAATAATACATAATATTATCATGTAATTCTACTAAACCTTCCATTTGTGGCGAGGCACTGTCTTGAAAATATAAACCTCAAGGCTTTGGTGCATCACAATAAACAAAAAGAGTCATTCTTAATAAATTAATCATAGTATTATTAATTAATATTTTTATTTTTATTTATATATAGTTTAACCTATATTAAGTTTTTGTTTAACAAAAACTTCTTTTTTTCATTCGTACATAAAACATAGTACACAGCTATGCTTTTTGTTGGAATAAAAACTATATGACAGTTTTTTTGCTTTAATTTTATATTAAGAATTTTCTTAATATAAAATTAAATAATATGTTAGAGTATATTATTTACATAATATACTACCTTTAGTTAAGCTTATTAAAGGTAAGGTTTAACTAGACTGATTATATGAATAAATATTGTCATATAAACTAAGAGAATATTCTCATCTATCAAGCAATTTTAAAACATTCTCTTGTATATCTCCGTAAGATTCATAGCCAGGATACTGTCTAAATTCAGATTGCAATTCTATTACTTTATCTATTAGAGATTGTATTAGATTTATTTGATTATGTATTTGTTCATTATATTGAACAATAGTATTATTATATTGTAAGGCTAAATGATGAGGAATACTATCAGAGACAAAAAAATATAATTTTCCTTCATTATTAACAAGTATATTTAAATCAGCTTGATATAAAAAAGTCTGAAATTGAATTATAAGCTCATTAAATTGAGTAATTAATATATCAGCATTTTTTATATTTTGACTTATAGTCTTAGATGTTATATTCATCGGGTTTACACTAGATAGATAAGCTATTAAATGAGTTGAAGAAAGGGCACCAAATGTAGAATCAATACTTAAATTATTTACAATATATAAATATGAGCTAAATATAATAGCTATTATGCCGCTTATTAAGATAATAATATAATAGTAACCGAATTGTAAAGTTAATTTTTCAAATTTAGATGGTTTAGATATATATCAAACTAATCCTAGAACAATTAAGTTAATTAAAATGACTAAAAGTATAATACTAAAAAAAAAGCATTATGTATAAGTATGAATTGATCATTTTATAGATATTATAAGCAAAAGTATATAGTTTAACCTATATTAAATAAAAAAAAATTTTTTTTTCTTTCGTTTATAAAACATAGTAGTGTACTATGTTTTTTTATTAGAATAAAAACTATATGATAGTTTTTTTACTTTAATTTTTTATTAAAAAGAAAATTTTTAATATAAAAAATCAGATTAAAGTATATTACTTACATAATATACTATTTTTATTTAAGTTTATAATATGTAAAGTATAGGAGTGTTGGTTAAACTTGATCTAGTAATCAAAAAAGATCTTTAAATGTACTACATGTAATATGTCACTTATCATGTAATTATTGTACAAAATTATCTATACCAGTATAATACTCATAACCAGGATATTGTATAAATTATCCCAAGGATTCTATCTGCTTGAGACATTATTTCCCTTGCTTCTTCCCTTAAATCTAGAAGATGTTTATTCATCATATTTTGATGTTCTAAAGCTGTAAATGGATAAATCAGATGATCATATTTAGATTATTATTAGCTAATATTTTTTTAAATTCAGCTACATGTTGATCATAATTAGTAATTAATAAATAAATATATTGTATATTAAACTTATGTATGCCTCATGTAGATAAATCTAATAGCGAATAAGTTACTTTATTAGATGAAACATAAGAACCATATGCTCCAACACCAAAAAGAAAAACAAGAGCAAAGTTTTTTTTACAGCAGATAAATATGAATAGGGTATACTTACCATTATCCCATTTATTAATAACATAATAGTATTGATACCAGACCGTAATATAGGATTATTATATTTTTTTAATCTTCGGTACCAAAGTATTTATCCCTGATAAACTATTTTCAAATAAGCTTATTAAAGGTACTATAATTAAAAAATATGAAAAGTATATTATTGTACATATTTGTCCTAATTCTATAAATGGAGATTCAACGTGTTTTGCACCTAATAACATTAAAACTAAGAAATTTGCTACAAAAATAAAGAAAGCTATTTTACTTAAAGGTCTAAATTGTATACCTCTTGATCTAGACATATCAGTAAAAGGCATAGATAATAGTATTAAGATTGCACTAAACATAGCAATAACACCTAATAATTTATTAGGTATAGATCTTAATATAGCATAGAAAGGTAAAAGATATCACTCAGGTACTATAGCAGGAGGAGTTTGCATAGGATTAGCCATAACATAGTTTTCACTATCACCTAAAACATTAGGCATAAAGAAAACAAAAAGAGATAAAACTCAAATGAAAATGAAAATAGTTATTAAATCTTTAAAAATAAAATAAGGAGCAAAAGGTAATCTATCATAATTACCTGATACACCTAATGGATTACCTGATCCAACACTATCATGTAATGCTATTAAATGCATTAAAGCTAATGCAGCTAATACAAAAGGTAATACAAAATGTAAAGAAAAAAATCTATTTAAAGTTGCATTATTAACACTAAATCCACCTCAAATAAACTCAACTATATCTTGTCCAACTCATGGTATAGCACTCATTAAGTTAGTAATAACTGTAGCACCTCATAGTGACATTTGCCCATATGGCAATACATACAAACATACTTAATATGAATAAAAGGTCATTACATAAAAGCTAGAATAACTTTGATTTCGTATATTCTATTAGTCAAATAAAATTTGACTAAAAGTTTCGACTGTGCATTAAGCAGCATTTCAGCCACCCATTAGTGACCCAGTCTGTCGCGATCATTTAGATAACCGACGATCTCTAATTCTTTTTTTTGTACATACTAATATTATAATAATTAATCACATAATATTAATCAACTATTTAACTATAAAGTTTAGGATTATTATATTTTTAACATATATAAATAATCCTAATTACTTATTTTACCAATTTTTAACACAAATAAGACAAAAAATATTAGTCCACATCATAGTCCACGCCATAGTCCACGTCATAGTCCACGTCATAGTCCACGTCATAGTCCACGCCATCTTTACACGTCATCATTACACGTCATCATTTAACGAAATAGTCCACGACATAGTCCACGTCATAGTCCACGTCATCTTTACACGTCATAGTACACGTCATCTTTACACGTCATAATCCACGTCATAGTCCACGTCATAATCCACGTCATAGTCTACGTCATCATTACACATCATCATTACACGTCATAATGTTTTGCCTCATAAAAATTTTTTTACATATCACACGACACAACATGACGTATTATTTTTGCCACTACTTCGATTATTGTCTGATATAAATATTACCCTGTTTCTCACTCAAAAATTCTAACATAACATTCGCAAACAAAGCATCTCCAACACTTTCTTCTATCAATATATCGGTCAATCAACACATTATCTTATAAACACATTATTTATACAATACACGATTTAATTACACAATAATGGCTCAGGCTTATAATCAACATCAAGGAGTGCGTCTTGCTATGGACAGAGTAATTGATCCACCATACGGCAGAAATTACGAACATCTAGCAAGCACTCTTGTTTGCTCACTATTACAACACTATTATCCCCTTAACGAAGGTTGGATAATTACTCCTGAACCACGACAAGAACATGGCAAAAAACCAGATTATGTCGTTGAAAAGATACAGAATGGAATTTTGACACCTCACATATTTATTGAGGTCAAGAAAGTTAAAGGACATTTATTCGAAAATGCTATCCAACAAATAGCAGACGCGGTCAATCTATACGCAGATACGAATGATAATTATTCGACATTTATTATCGTGGTGCGAGGACTAGATATGATATTCTTGGAATACTATAACTACAGAAGTGTTCTCACTGAGGATAATATTGTCCACTACTTCGGCACTATACCTCTTACACAACCTGCACCGGACGGATTACAACCTCAAGCACTTACTAATATTACAAATTCTCTACCTTATTCTTTAACTCCTTTGGCTCCTTTCGAAGTACCTCCAATCTTCAGCATGGAAAGTGATATACACAGAAATCACATTCATAACATGTTTGAGTACATGAAAAATAACATACCTAGAAATCATGTTAAGGTAAGTACGGCTAAATAATTAAAAATAAGTATCTTTTTTGCTAACTTTTTAAAAGGATATTTAATAGTCATAAGATAAATGATGACGAGCTTATTTTTAAGAACTAAAGCACTATACTAAAAAAGAGAAAAAAACAAATTTTTTTGTTTTTCTATTGAGCTTTGTCTTTTTTGCTATTTGGTTGTGATTGCGTTTGTTTTTATGATTATAGTTATTGTCTATTTGATTACTAACATAGGCTGTTTAGTTAAAACTAAATTATATTTTAGTATTGCTAAATTGAGTTATTATATTATTATGATTTATTTATATACTATTAGTTAATGCACAATAAAAATATAAATTCTTTGATCGTTTTCACTAATATTGCCAAAGAAACAATAAAATGTTTCTTCAATAACCCTGTCGGGTTATTCCACTTTATTTTTATTTTTCTCCAAAGATTGCATAAAAATTAATACTCATGGGACTATAATCTAAATAATAATTAAAATTTAATTATATTTAACAATTCAACGTCTTTTAAACAACTTTTTGGGACTTTTTAAAGCTCTCGATATGGTTTTTATATTACAATTTAAAGATTTAGCTGTTTCTATTATGCTAGGGTATTCACCATAAACTGTATAATCTAAATTATATACTTTTATTCGTTTAGATTTTTTTTTCATATTTGCTAAAGCTTGATCAGAGTATATTAGCTTTTCTCTATTTAAAGCTTTTTCTCTTAAAATATCTATTGTTTCTTTTGACAAGCTTTTACCTTTATTTAAGTTACCTATTATTAAACGACGCTCCATACTATAATTAGATTTCATTTTTATTCTAGTGATTTCAGTATGTTTATAACCAAAACTTGAGCCAGCCTCTGTTAATATATTATAATTAGGTAATAAAGATTTTAAATAAAAGTCTTCTAAATCTAATAAATTTTTGTTGTTTTCTTTAGTTATTACTTCAGGAAACAATTCTAAAACTATAAATGCAAATGTAGATATTTTATATTTTTTTACAGCATGTTTTAATATCTTACTACCATTAAAATTAAATAAATGATTAGCAAATCTACTATAGAATTTACTTGTAGAAGCTGATCCTATGTAATAATCCAAAGTAGATTTATTTAAGATTAAATATATACCACTAAGACCCATAGTATCTAATTTTAGCTTTTTCTTAGTAGAATCTTCCCCTAAATTTTCATAAACATAAATAGGATTTAAATTTTTTTCTATTAAAAATTTTGTTAATATTTTGGTATTTTTTATAGATTGATTAGAATCTATTCTAGTTAGAGTAGAAGTATATCTTATACCTGTTGTAAAATTAGAATTATTAAATTTATTTCATGTGAGTAATCCATTATTGCTTTTAAAAAAATGGCTGTTGTTTTTCTTATTGTTGTTGTTATTGTTAAATATTTTTTTATTATTTTTAAATTTAGATCATTTTGGGCTATGTAAATAACCCAGGAAAGCTGTAGCCATCATTAATATAAATATAACAGTACCTATAGTTCAAACTAAAGTTCTAGGAGCTTGGTAAGATCCATAATATATACCTCTGGCTATATGTAAATAAACTAAAGCAAAAAAAGCTGAAGCGGTATTGGAGTGTAAGTAACGTATTAATCAACCAAAATTAACATCACGCATAATATGTTCAACTGAATTAAATGCTTCCATTACACTAGGGTTATAATGCATTGCTAAAGTTACACCTGTAATTATTTGTATAACTAAACAAAAAGCTAATAAAGAACCAAAATTTCAAAGATAACTAATATTAGATGGTTGTGGTGAATCTATGATGTAAGAATTCACCATTTTTAATAAAGGATGACTTTTGAAAATTCGCATGTTTTTCTTTTTTTTTTTTGTACTATATTAGACAACTAAGGGTAAATAAGTAAAAAAAATAAAAAAAAATTAATAAATATATCATAGGAAAAATGAAATTATTATGTATAAATATAGATATAAATTATATATTTAATAGTATATATATATTATACTAAGAATATAGAGGGCTCGAACCTCATAAATTTGATCTGCAATCAAAGTGCATAACCATATGCTATATATTCCTTTTTTTTATTTTTTTAAAGTATATACTTTAATCTATATTTAAATAGATATAGATATAATAAGTAAAAAAATTAACTATTTATTTAGATATTGATCTAAATTAATTAATATTAATATTTAATTTAGATAAAAAAAATAGAGTACTTTAAGTTAATTTTGAGATGTATTTTGATCAGATGATTCATCAGGGAAATAAGGTTTATCTAATTGATCCTTATGAAAACCATCAAATGTTTCACTTCATCTTTTATTAACACGTAGGTATTGTTCTCTATCATTAGCTGTAAGTAGTAAATTATCAGCTGTAAGAGGTCTACCTAAACCAGCATTAATATTAATAAGCTGTTGAACAGCAGTTTGTTGAAATCTTCTTACGGAATAACCAGGGGCAGCCTTTCAAAAATTATCTCCATTTTTTTGTCATTGTTCAAGACCACGTTGAGCTCAACTAAGTTCTTTTAGTTTATGTTCTGCTATATTAGATTTTTTATCTAAAAAATCTAAATTTAGCACTCTTAATGTAGGTTCTTCCAAAAATATTTCTTTACGCTTTTGTTGCATAAATTTTATTCATTCTAATTTTTCAGCAGGTGTATAAGCTAAATCTTCTACTACTGAAGTAACTGAACCTGGTTTAGGCCTTGAACCAGGTGTTCATTGATTCATTCTATTATCAGGATTAGCTGGACCAAGAGTAGGTATTTGTTGAAATCTATCTAATGTAGGCCTGTCCATACAATTTATGTGTAGATTTTTTAATTCCTTAGTTTGGTTTCCTTTAAAATAATTTTCTTTCATACCCATATTTATAGTTAATGTGTCAGAATCACCTTCAATAGAGTTTACTATAGCTTTTATAGCATTAAAAAAACAAATTAGAATGAATGAAAAATACGGTGTATAACCTAAATTAAATAAAATATATCTAAAAGAAAATATTAATAAGGACATTATTAATATAGTAATAATATTTTTTTTATTAAAAACTTTATCTTTAATATTTTTAATCATAATATTATAATCAAAATGACTATGTACAAGTTTATTAACAAAATTATGGGGCTTAGGTTCATAATATACAAACTTTCCGTTTATAATGCTAAATAAACCAAATAAAATTATTAATAATAAATTATTATCAGCTAAAGAAAGATAAGGTGTTAATATATAAAAAATTAAACCAACTAATATATATAGAGCATAAGATGTTATAACACCTGTATCTAAACTAGCAATACTTTTACTTAATTTAAGTAATCCTTTTTCTAGACCATAAGGTCCTAATAATTCAACAGAACCTTTATCAATAATTTTAGTTGTTTGACCACCTAATTTTAATATAAAACCAGTAACATATTTATTATAAAAAAGTTCAATTAGAAAACGTTGGTTAAAAAAACTAAATATATTATAACCAAAAGTAGAGAATTTAAAAAGTATAAGTAATTTAGGTATAAATTCAGATAAAATTATAGATATAATACTTAATAAAATAGTAAAAATTAAAGGTAATAATTTAAATAAAGTAGGTACAGCAAATTCAGTATCTAACATAATTTCATGTGACGGATGAATAAATAAACTGTTATCTACAAAAAAACCAGAACCTAATCCTATAAAAATATCTTTAGTAATATAACCGAAAAATATAGAGAAAATAGCTAAGATAATTAAAGGTAAACTCATAAAAATATCACCTTCATGTGCTTGTTTATAATTAATTAAAGGTCCATTGGGATTAGTTATAAAAGTTAAGTATAAAACTTTAACTGAATATAATGTAGTAAACATAGCACCTATAGTTGCTATAAAATAAACAACAGTACTAGAAAAATAAAATTGACCATATCCTGATTCAAGTATAAAGTCTTTAGAATAAAAACCAGTCATGAAAGGAAAAGCAACTAAACTAAGAGAAGCTATTAACATTACTGAATAAGTTAAAGGTAAAAATGGTCTCAATCCACCATATTTTCTAAAGTCTTGATTGTCAGCTACAGCATGAATTACAGCACCAGCACCTAAGAAAAGAAGTCCTTTATAGAAAGCATGATTAACTAAATGAAATAAAGCTATATTATAAGAAGATAAACCTATAGCAATAACCATCATACCTAATTGACTCATAGTAGAATAAGCTATTACTTTTTTAATATCTTGTTGGAATAAACCGATAAGAGAACTAAATACAGTAGTAATAGCTCCTATTCATAAACATATTATTAAAACAGTAGAACTATACTCTATTAAAGGAGATGTTCTCATTAATAAATATACACCAGCGGTTACCATAGTAGCTGCGTGTATTAATGCAGAAACTGGTGTGGGACCTTCCATAGCCATTGGTAATCATACATGCAATCC
>JAJDFF020000593.1:0-13328 GCA_021527025.2 Geoglossum cookeanum | reverse complement strand
CGTGGGTCTGGCGATGAGCTCATGCGGCTCGATGCGGCTCGTGGAGGCTAGGTCGGAGGCGATCGGGGGCTCAGATCGGAGGTTTGTAACATATTACGTTCGAAGAGGTCTCTGTATTCCTTCTTTACTGCCTATATAAAGCTGTCCCGCTGCGGGTGTGACTGCATTTCTAGCCAGGAGTTTGGCGGCTCTGGCAGATCATCCCGGTGTATACGGTCCACTCGATGGTGGATTCCGGCTCCAAATGCTGTGAAACATGCTCGTAGATCTTCCAGGTTATCCAATGCTGCATGGTAGGCCTGCTTTCTTGCTTTTTCTGACGGTTTTCGTGTACGAGGTTGCCTTTGGATGTTTTCTTGCGATATACCCCCTATTATATCCTTTGGAGCTCGGGGTCGCATTGTAGGCTCTGAAAACCTTGTCTCTTTCGGCGCAGGGCTGGACAAGCTGCTTCCAGATTCTGGGATGGTCCGTGGAGTAGGCAGCATAGGTTCTGTACCTCTGTCCAAATCTTCTGTATCATCAGGTTGTTGTTCATACTCTTGCGAATTTTCCTGAGCATCTGCGAACTCTTCCTCTTGCTCCTGAGGTGGCTCAGAGTCCGTATCCATGTTGTATGCATCGCGCCGATTTTGCTGGATGCTCGGAAATTGATAAACCTCTATGGTGTCCTCAATCTCTTCATAGAGCTCATCTGCGTCATCAACTTCCTTCGGGTCATAGAAGAGAGTCTCCTTGAAGGTCACATCCCATGTGGATATAATTCTTTTCTTGCTCGGGACCCATATGCGGAATATATTTGTCGAATCGTAGCCTACTAGATAGTCAATAAAGGCCCTGGGCTGCGTTTTCTGCATCCTTGGGATTTTGTGTCTTAGGGCATAGGCCCTACATCCAAAAATTCGTAAATGGTCCAGCGTCTGCTTCTCCTCTTGCTGGAGTGCCTTCTGGAGTTTTTGAAGTGGCGACTTTCAATCCAGCACCTTGCTCGGCGTCCGGTTAATCAGGTAGCCTGCTGTTTTGAACGTTTCCGGCCATAGATTCTCCGGCATATTGCTGTCAATTTCCATAGACCTAGCTTTCGTAATGAGCTCCTTTCCGGACCGTTCTGCCGCTCCATTCTGAGCTGGCGTATAAGCAACTGAACGTTCTATAAAGATTCCTTTTTCGGCAGCCCAATCCTTAAAGGTGTCACCGAGTGAGGTCTCACCATCAAGACGGATGGTCTTTACGTCTTGGTCATATTGGCGCAACACCATGGCCAGGAAGTTTTTCATGACCGTTAAACAGCTAGATTTTCGCGCCAGTGTGTACACATAGTTCATCCTGGTATTATCATCTAGGATGTATGCGATCCACTTATCTCCATTGAATGCAGGGACCATTTGGATGAGGTCAAAGTGAACTTTTGTAAAAGGAGTGGCCTTATGCGCTTGTGGCTTGCGTGATATGATCTGGTGAGCCTTACTCAAGCTGCAGGTCTCACATTCGATGGTCTTGGGCCCCTTTTCGCTGTCCTTCGTAATTCCGGGCAGGTGCTGGAGTGCTTCTGGCCCTATATGCCCTAAACGCATATGTCAGATATTCTTCATAGGAGGAGAGTCCATGTGCGCCGTAGCAAAGATGCTCGGGATCTCGTTGAACTCAAGCGTCCATTGGCCGTGGTGCTGCTCCAGTATATAGAAGGTCTTGTTGTTCTGCTGGAGTCGGTCGTTCGCGGTATCGAGATGCACTCCCTTCTTTACGAATTTTTGAAGAGATGCTACGGTAGTGTGGAATGCTGGTATGTAGGCTGTATCCACGAGTTCAATCCTCTTGGGGCTATTAGGAGCATTTACGGTGATGATGACATTGCCATAGCCCGCGATTGGAACCATTGAGGTCCCAGTATAGAGGAATTCTTCTTCGATTGCTGGCCTAAAAATGTGGAATCGTGCTCGATCATTGCATATATGTACTGTAGCTCCGGAATCTAGAATAACGCTCTTTTGGAGCATATAGTCCGATGATCCGGTATTAAACGCTGAGACCATAAAGCTGGCATCCACGCTCTCGTCCTTATTGCCTGTATCCTTGCTCGAGGCCTCCTTTTTTTCCTTCTTAGCAATGACCCGTTTCCGCACGCTCTCGACGATTTCACGAAGTTTCGAGCTCTTTTCGATCTTCTCGTCAACTTGCTTCTGGATATCCACGTCCAGCTTCCATGTGGTGGACCTGAGCGACAGATTTATATAGAGGCACTTGCTGAAGTAATAGATCATCCCGTATAGATAGGTCTTTTTAGGCTTTTCTGCCTTGCTGTCAGCCGGCTTGCTGTCGGCCGGTTTACCGTCTTGTTTCTGGCCTTGAAAGGATGATGCGAATGCTCCATGCGTCGCCTTGGCCTTTTCGACATTCGCAAGCCATATGTTGTTGCGAAAATGCTCCAGAATTTCATAGATATCTGGAATTGACTTCTTCTTGTATTCCCGCACCTGTAGCCGTGCCTTCCAAAAGCCTGAGAAGTCTGGCGCCATGTCCTGGATGGCGTCAAGGAAGTCGTATAGCGCACGATTGTCCGCGACGTCCGGGAGATTCATTTCCTTGCACGTAGTATATGTAGTCTCCCAAACTTTTAGCCATTCCTCAATGTTCTTGCTCTTCGGAGGCTTCTTGAGCTTTTGGTACTGTACGGTATAGTCTAGTTGCCGTACTCGATCCGTCGGAGCGATACGCTGCTTGAGTGCAACTAATGCGTCATAGGCAGAATGCTTGCCTTGTAGATAGACTTGGTACGGTCATGCAACGGTATCGCGGATGTAATTTGAGAAGTTTAGGAGGAGAGCAAGGTTCTTTTGGTAGTCTTGGTTGCGCTCCTTGCATTCCTCGCGGAGCACTTTGAGCTCTTCCCGTTCCTCAGCGTTTAGATCAGCAATTGTAGTCGCAGATGGTTTGACGTCTTTGGGTAGAGGTAGAGGTAGCTTTGCCAATTCTGGGAGCTCGTCCCTTGGTGTTGATGAGTTCATGAAGCTCCAAACACCTGCCGTGGCGGCGCGGCCTTTAATTCCATTGAACCATTCCTCCCAGTCGCTGGGTGCATTCAGTATAACGGATACCTTCTGGATCATAGCCATTGTAGAGTCTTTCGTGTCGTCGCTGCGTAGCGTCACACTTCGTCGTAGTTGCACTTTGCTGTTGCTTTTCATGGGATCACTGTCTTGCAGTTTCGTTTGCGCTGTGACTGCTTTTTTTTGAACTTATGCTGTACAAGAGTCACCCGGACTCATAACTGTCAGAATTCTAGGAGGACGGTGAAACTTGTTTATTGTATCTAGCCTACGGCGTGCTCTATATACATAGGGGAGGCGGAAACGAGAATTGAGCTGTTGAGAAAAATTTTCCTCGCTAGCGATCCCGTGTCTTGAATAGGGGCAATAGAATTTGGGCCACTCCTATTCGGTCGGTCGGGGACCCAAAGGGAGACCACAATACCATATACGTCTCACAGGTTCTTACACTCCTTTTGAGAGCTTCATTGTTAGCATCTTACACAGTCCTCCACGTCAACGATAAGACTGCAAGCAAGTAACCACAAGTATCCCCCGTAGGCATATAATGTCCAGCGCATCTAGATGCATGACGGAGACAGTCTCTATTGGACAAAGACATCGCTACGAAAGCAGCACGCCATAGAAATGATGCTACGAAAACAGCAGGAACACCCTATTGACGACATTACTGTTATCAGCAGAAGTCAGGACAATGGGTATATAGCTATGAGGCAAAGTAGCCGGCATAGAGTCAGCAAAACTATGTATTTAAGCAGCCCACTACCCATAGTAGAATGGGCAGCAATTAGTTTTTTTTCTAAGTTATAATACTGAGAGCACTTCTGCTAATTGCTTCTTTATTACTATGATAAACACATTGCCTCTACAAACACATTTGTAAGAACTGTAGCACGGGTCTTGGAGAAATATAGTAATGTGATGACTTATAATAATAATAGAGAAGCTCCAGCATAGCGCAATCGTAATGTGTTCGTAGAGGCAATGTGTTTATCACGGTAGTAAAGAAGCAATTAGCAGAAGTGCTCTCAGTATTGTAACTTAGAAGAAGAACTAATTGCTGCCCATTCTACTATGGGCAGCATGCTGCTTAAATACATGGTTTCACCAGCTCTATGCCGACTGCCTTGCCTTATAGCTATATACTTATTGTCCTGACTTCTGCTGATAATAGCGATGTCATTAATGGAGTATTCCTGCTGTCTTCATAGCATCGTCTCTATAGCATGCTGTTTTCATAGCAATGTCTTTATTTGATAGGAACTGTTTCCATCATGCATTTGGATGCGCTTGATGTTATATGCTTGCGGAAGATGCTTGTAGTTACTTGCTTGCGAAGAATGCTTGCAGTTGCTTACTTGCAGTCTCGTCGTTGACATAGAGGACTGGTGTCATTGAGTCTTCTGGAAGCCATAAGCGGTTTGAACAGTTTGACACAGCTGAGAGCCTCCTTTTGAGAACCTCATTGTCAGTGCCTTATAGCATTACGATTGCGCTATGCTGGAGCTACTCCATCATTACTATAAGTCATCACATTACTATATATCCCCAAGACCTATGCTACAGTTCTTATATCTTATGACACAGTAGGATAAAGATATCTGCTTTATAAAGTAACTGTAATTTGTCCCCTTTCTTTAATATATTGTTTTTTTGTTTGTAAAATTTTTTATCTGTTACTTTGTTTAACTTTGTTATCATTTTGTCTATTTGGAGATATATAATATTACATTCTGTAATGCCGACTACATTGATATTCTAGTTCTTATTAATAAGTTTTTTAGTAGAGTGACTAGAAATAAAATATAATTTACCATTAACTATTGGCAGTTTTTGGTTTTTAGTTTTTGGTTTTGGACTTAGCTTCTCCCAGTGTTGTACCCCTTTTAGCCCATTATCAATCTCTCTCCTCTAAATCAGGCCCCTGTTATAAACCTCTGATCTGAGCCTCACTGAACCACATCGAGCTGCATGAGCTCATTGTCAGATCTACGAACCTCGAGCAAAGCCCTTGAACCTCCACATAGGCCTCAACAATGATGTAAGACTCTATGTAGACTTCAACTGAGCCTACTGCCCAACAAACCAACGAACAGACCACATTGTAAACTACTACTATTCGTAGAATAGCCAGCGAATCCACTACGGCTGGCATGGCTTATGACAGTTTGTGGCAGGTTTGAGAGCTCTCTCTTCCTATATATATAAATGCAAAGTCTTTTTCTATATCTTCTCTTCTCCTTAGCTTTGAATCATCGAATAGAAGTAGTCCTACCTTACTTTCCAAGCACCTGGAATCTACGTTTATAACATAATAGGTCCACAAGAGCTCAGACTGTAGAGCGAGCCTTACTCACTCCACCAAGGTTCGTGGCTCACAAACCTCTTAAGAAGATCAACAAGGATGCTTCTTGCAACCTTATTAATCAATACATCTATTATACATAGACTACTATTAGAAAAATCTAACTGTACATACTTCCAAACCTGATACCAATACGAACTACTGGTTTGTGGCATATTCGAGACGTCCATCTAAACGATACCAAGTTCGAGCACCTGCTGTCATGAATGTAGGGTCTAAGTACTTGGAAAGTGCAGTTAGACTACTTCTATTCAACAATTTAAAGCTAAAGAGAAGAGGAGGTATAGGAAGAGACTTCGCATTTATATATATAGGAAGAGAGAACTCTCAAACCCGCTACAAACTGTCATAGGCCATGCTAGCCTCAGTGGATTCACTGGCTATTTTACGAATAGTAGTAGTTCGTGATATGGCCCGTTTGTAGGTTCGTTGAGTAGTAGGCCCGGTTGGGATCCACATAGAGTCTTGCATCATTATTGAGGCCTGTGTGGAGGTTCAAGGGCTTTGCACGAGGTTTGTGGGTCTGGTGATGAGCTCATGTGACTTGATGCGGCTCAGTGAGACTCAGATCGGAGGTTCATAATATTATAGCTCAATCTGACTTGACAGTCAAATCATATTCCTACTAGAGTTTTCAAGTTTTCCACCGAGCTACTTCCTGATTGCAGATATAAGTAATATTAATACAATATAGTATAGACAAGAGTGGGATAGAATAGAGTGGTTGTAAGAGATGAGGTTTAAGAATATAAATCTTAGTATGAGGCTCAACTGATACCACCTGTTCATGATATCCCAGGCCATCTATTGGCACTATGGTAGTAATTACAACAGAGAGATGACATTACTACTATTGAAGCAATGAGATTCATTAACATCAAGTAGTATAACCCCATGCCATCAATTTGGGTAAACTAACAACAAAGATTCCAATCAGTAGAGATAGATTAGAATACAAGCAACAACTTTCTGTTGAAATTTCAAGCCTAATGGTATGCTTAAGTAGGCTGATAGTGCCTAAAGAGAGTGCCTATGACACTCAAGGAATTAGAGAGGGGTGCCTGTGTTACCAGGAGGATGATTAGGCTGAGAGTACCTGAAGAGGGTGCCTGTGACACTCACTAGTGTGTTTATACTTACCACATCATCAATCCTTACTGCCCAAATTGATATACCTCCTGTTACCCTGCATTTCCTACATTCATTTATCTCTTAACTGTAGGTAACCCTATGGATTAACCTAAGCTAGGCACTTGAGATATATCTAAGAACAATTCTTTAGGCATGTCCTCTAGTGTCTAAGAATAATTCTTTTGGCATGCCTAAGCAATTCACTAAGAATAATTCTCTAGGCATACCTAAGAAAATTTGTTCATGCCTAAACTCTAGTTAAAGAAGATGCCTAACATTAGATAAGGGTACCTAATGAATTTCCTTTGTCTTTTTCTCTAAGTAAGCAACTTGAGTTACTTTTTAACATAACTATTGCATGGGAGATAGATGGGTTTCAGTGATTCACATACAAAAATATTATTTTTGAAAAGTGAAAACAACCCTGAAACTCCTTTCTGCAAACTTTTTGACTGAACACTATCTGGTTGGTATATAAGGGTATTGACTTCAAGCAATCAAGTAAAAATCTTTACTAGTGTGTTTACTTGACTAGCTACACTATACTGTCTCTAAAGTTTAGTTAAGAAAGTAACTAAAGTAATTGATTCTAGCTGCTAAGCTTAAAGTAAAAACCTGTGCTGGCATAAAAATAGTGAGCCCATTGAAATCAGTAGATACCAGTGTTCTAGGCTCTTAGGAGCCTATCTCATACAAGAGGTCCTCTCTACAGATAAGATTATGCTACCCCCTCCTAGTATGTTGAAGTCTATTTTAACAACACTATCAGCTATATTGATACTCATATCTTTATATATTGCAAGCATTGAACTATTGCTATAAACTTGTTACAACATCAGCACCACAATCAATAAGTAAACTTCATCATATTGCTTATCAAATTCTAAAGATATCAACAAGTCTTATAGTAATGCTGATTTTATCTGTTCTCAACCCAACAATCCTCTAATCTACTACCTATGTCTGTTAATATATGTATCTAGTACTTATGATCAAAGAGAGTTAAGAAAGTCAACAAGGTTTTAAAACACCAAAACAGAAGTATTTAACTTACAATAATGAAATATAAGCTTAAACTCTTTGAGAAATTAGTTGAACTTATCTTAATATTGCTTAATAACTTGATGTGATAATATGTCAAATTTAACCAGCTTGTGTTAATAACCTACTGCAAAAATTTTTTTCCCTATAATTCTAACAAAGTCCTAAAACCCTACAACTAATTAATTTTATTTGTTCATTTCAAGCCAGTCATCAAATACATTTGATTTAGTTACTTAGTATTTTTAGCTAGGATATTTCTGAATCCATTATCCATTAAAGCTTATTAGATAGTTACCCTCTTAAGATATGGCTCAATCATATTGAGGTCTGGAAAGTTTTCAGGCCACAATAGTCACTGAACCTGAAAAATGCTGTAGAGTTTTGCTTGTATTAAATGTATATATGTGAAGGAGCTTTATCTTCTTAAATAATAGTATTAGGTTGATCCTTTATATACTTTTTTTTTGCAAATGGAATAAGTTTCTTTATCAAGATAACTCTTCCATACTGGTACCAATCAATTCTACCAGCTTTTGCATTTCTAACTAATTTGCCAGTCTTTTCAGTAAACTTCAGGTTTAATTGTTATATCAAGGTAGATAACTCTCATTAAGCCTTTAATTCAGGCTCATGAGTAGTATTTAAATTTTCCAACTCTTTTGTTGCAACCTCCCATTCCTGAGCAGTTTCAGGTATCTAAATATACATTGGGTTTTTTTTTGTCAGGAGAGAAACTATCCCAGAACATAAATTCTGAAACTTTTTTCTGGCATCTTCTAATAACTGTGTACTCATATGACCCAGCACAATACTAACATTTTTCCAGTCCTCCAATGTCCAGCCAGTCTTTATGCTTCATGGTAAATTCATATCTTGCAGCTCTCATTTCTGCTGTCAAACTCAACTTCCAAGTTAACTTAAACTTCTCCTCCAACTTATGTGCATGGAGTACTTAAAGTGCTAACATTCTAAACATACAAGCTGTAAATTCCAACTTATTAAAAGTCATTTCTCACCTAATACTTTGGCTAACTTTCTTCTGTGATCACTTTTGGCTGGCCAATGTGGGGTGTATCCATAAAAAGCTTATCCTTGAACTTCTTGCTTACTGCAGGATTATATCCTCATTCATAAGTGATTTTTTTAATTAATACAATAAATTTAAAATTTAGAATAAGAAGTAATTCCATTATTCTAGATAGTGGAATACCCTCTTCAAGAAGTGTAAGGGCTTACATATATAGGGTGATGTCTCTTTTGCAACCAGGCATTTTGGTAGGGTAATCACTTATGGGGTAGATCTTTGTATAGAGGACCCATTATATGAGATAGGCTCCTAAGAGCCTGTGGCACTAATATCTACTGATTTGAATTGGCTCACTATTCCTATGCCAGTACAGGCTTTCACTTTATGTTATAGAGCACTTAGTGGCAAGCATAGTAGCTAGAATCAATTGCTTTAGGTACTTTCTTAACTTAACTTTAGAGACAGTACAGTATAGTTAGTCAAGTAGTAAAGATTTTTGCTTTGAAGTCAACATTCTCTCACATACTTACTAGGTGGTATTCAGTCAAGAGTTTGCAGAAAGGAGTTTCAGGGTTGATTTCACTTTTCAAAAATATAATTTTTGTATGTAAATTACTAAAACCCATCTATCTCCCATACAATAGTTATGTCAGAAAGTGACTCAAGTTGCTTACTTAAAGAAAAAGATAAAGGAAAAACATTAGGTACCCTTAACTAATGTTGGGCATCTTCTTTAACTTGAGTTTAGCTAGGCATGAATAAATTTTCTCATGCTTCTTGATGCAAGATGGGACTGCTAGACAATTATCTCAAGATACTCTCTAAGAACTCAAATCTTATAGCATTACTCCAATTTTCTGACCTTTCTCTTCAAACCTCAATCTGATTGAGATGCTTTAGAATTAGATGAAGGAAAGGTCATACACAGGGTATCCAGAGTAGGGTAACCTGGTGGGTCATAGTAGGGTAATCCAGTATAGTTGTATTTTGCAGGTCAATACTGTTGAAATTTCAAGCCTAATAGTATGGCCTGGGTAGGCTGATAGTGCCTGAAGGGAGTGCCTGTGACACCCACCAGTGTATTTATGCTTACCACACTATCAATCCTTACTTCCCAATTGATACACCTCCTGTTACCCTGCATTTTCTACATTCATTTATCTTATAAATGTGGGTAACCCTATGGCTTAAATATTAGGTACCTAGGCTAGGCACTTGGGATGCCTAAGAATAATTCTCTAGGCATACTTAAGAAGTCCAAGAAAATTTGTTCATGCCTAAACTCTACATAAGGAAGATGTCTAACATTAGTTAATGTATTTCTGATTTCTTTTTCTCTAAGTAAGCAACTTGAGTCACTTTCAGATATAACTATTGTATGGGAGATAGATGGGTTTTTAGTGATTCACATATAAAAATATTATTTTTGAAAAGTGAAAACAACCCTGAAACTCCTTTCTGTGAAGTCTTGACTGAATGCCACCTAGTGAGTATGTGAGAGTGTTGACTTCAAAGCAAAAGTCTTTACTACTTGACTAGCTATACTGTACTGTCTCTAAAGTCAAGTTAAGAAAAATACTTAAAGCAATTGATTCTAGCTGCCTATTTTAAAAACACAGCTTTTACTGAATCAGATGAGAAGACAAGAATTTAATATAGCAGATAACTATCACAACTCTCCACAGCCTCAATCCAACTTTACAGATATCTCAGATTTTGTCAATAATTATCAAAATCAGGATCAGGAACAGGAAGATGAGCTGCATGAAATAGCAAAAAAAAATTAATCTCATGCATACAGAAGAGCAATGAAAAAATATAGTAAACATCATATTCTTACTACTTTTAAAAAGGTGGATTATATTAGTATTGCTGTTCCACTTCATAATAGAGGTCTTACAGATCCTAAGTACATTTTTTGCAAAATTCTCAGAGTTCATAATGATAAACCTGATCAATATCAGGTTATAACATCATATGGCATCTTAAATAGATTTTTTATAATGAAAAGTCTTCTTCCTCTACCTCCTATCATCTCCATCAAAATACCTGCTAGACAAGTGAAAAGTATTACTCCAGCATATGTAGCATAGCAGAAAAGTTCTTCAGTAACCTCAGTTTCTTCTTATGAGAGAGGATATATAATGTAAAAAAAGCATAAGCAAAAATGCTCCATTGCTTATTATAAAGAAGATATTAACTAGAGAAACTTATTTTCTTTAGTGACTAGAATGGAAAAGAGTATTGTTTAGCATAAAATTAAATATAAAGGAGCAAATACAGGGTTGAGTATTCACTAGCAAGAAAACAGATGTAGTATTGAGATGGACAATTCAGAGGAAGATGAATTAGTAAAGAGAAAAATTGGAAAGGAAAAGAATTTAATTGGTATAACAAGAGCAGAAAAAACTTTTATATAAATGAATATAAAGTTAAAAAATTATCAATCTAATACTTAAAATTAAATACATATAAAGATAGTAAACATATATGAATTTTAATCTTAGCCCTCTTTATATTGATATACTAATAAAAATTTGTTAGAACTTTGTTACAAAATAGCTTAAGTTATCTGGTTTACTTTAAGATAGGAAGGAAGCTTATTATTTTTCACAACTTATTATGAATATGATCAAGTCTAGCTTGTAAGCTCCTCATGTAACAGGTGGTCTGAAGCTCAGGCCATCATACGAACTCTGCTTGCCTTACCAAGGCTCGCAAGTTCGCCCCCTAAAAGTGCGATGAGGATGCTTCTTGCAACCTCATTGATCAACACATATATTATATATAGAATTCATTCTACCAAGCACCACAATTCCTTCTATAGTCATACAAACTGCGCGAACCAAGTACAAGCTATCGCCTCGTACCTCGCACGGATACTCATCTTCCCTGTAACCGCTCGAGTACCTGTGGCCAAACGCCTGGACCCTGATACCTTACAAAACTTATAAGTTCATCATATAGCTTATGACTCTTTATATGAGTATTAACCTCAGTTGCTAGACTGAGACCGATTGTATAAACTCTACAACATACTTATAAACCTACTTATGCTAGCTAAACTTGTTGCAAAAACTTATTATGAAGCAGCCTCTATGAGCTTCATCAAGCTGCATGAGCTTATTGCCAGACCCACTAACTTTGCCTAAGTTCTCAAACCTCTATATAAACATTAACTATAATGCAAGACCCATGAACCTCTACATGAGTCCTGCCCAAGCTTACAAGACTTTATGTAGATCTCAACCATGCTTACTGCCCAACAGATCTATAAAGAGGTACCATTGTAAACTGCTACCATTTGTAGCATAACTAGCGAGCTTAACTATGGCTGGCATGGCTTGGGATGTTCACGACGGGTTCCAGAGCTTCTTCTTCTTATATATATGAATGCGGAATCTCTTTCTACATCTCCTCTTCTCTTTAGCTTTGAATCATTAAATAAAAGTATTCCTATCTTACTTTCCAAGTCCTGGAATCTATATTCATGATAGCATGCAAAAAGAGGTCCTAAAGGTATTTTTCTATATATATAAGTTTAAGATATTCTTATGAATCTCCTCTCTTCTCTAGCTTTGAATTGTCAAATAGAAGTAGTCTAATTAAGCTTTCTATATACTTAGAATTTATGCTTATAATACTATCTTATCAAAATACTGTAGAGGCAAAATGTTAAGGCATAGGTGAGTGGTCGCAGGTGCTCGTACAGGTTCACGATCAGATGGTCGTCTCGGCGAGGCTACGAACTAGTGGTTCATGTACGTGTTCGAGGTTCGTAGTGTATATAGTTGGTCTATGCTAACGATGGTCTATGTACAATAGGTGCGTTGACCGATGAGGTTGCAAGAAGCATCCTCGTCGGTCTCTTAAGGGGTTCGCGAGCCACGAACCTTAGCAATGCAAGCAAGGCTCGCTCCGTGGTCTGAGCTCTCGTGGCTCCGTTACACAAAATCTGAGCCAGGTGATTAGCTAGAGTTCTTGGCATGTATTATGATCTAGCTATAGGAGTCGCCTCCTGTAGGGACCCCTAGGGTGATTATGGTAATATGATATTGCTAGACCAGCTTGGGCACTAATGGCGCAGTAGCATGTTGATATAAACATATAAAGGTTTATCCAGAACGCTGGGTTCTATTGAGGGTTGCTGAGGACTTGCTATGTAGGCTACAGGTAGGTACGATGTCAGAAAGTAAGAAAATCAATTCTAGTATATAAAAAAACTAATTGCTGGCCTCCTCCTAAGGCTTAGCCAATTGACTAAATATAGTAATAGAAACTACATAAAGTTACCCTGCTATGTAGCATTCCTGTGGCTAGTATAGGCTTTTGATACTAGCCTCCTGTTACAAACCTCCGATCTAGCCTTTACGAGCCGTATTGAGCTGCATAAGCTCATCGCCAGACCCACAAATCTTGCACAAAGCCCTCGAACCTCTACATGGACCTTAATCATAATGCAAGCCTCTATGCGGATCTCAACTGTACTACTCAATGAACATATGAGTAGATCACACTGCGAACCACTGCCACTCGTAGTATAGCTGTAATGACGCGCGGGCTATATATGCACGGGTCAACGGGTTGGCGCATAGGGTAACTCAAGGGGGTTATTGAGCCGCACCCTATATATAGTTGTCTCGCTGGCCTCAGGGGCGAGGACAGCGATCAGTTCTTCAAGCTATTAGAATCAAGCCTCTGCCTACGTTCCACA
>JAJDFF020000592.1:0-13329 GCA_021527025.2 Geoglossum cookeanum | reverse complement strand
CGCGATGCGGCCCAGCGCATCCAAGGCGTGCGCGAACGTCCGGGCGTCCTGCGGTGTGTTCACATGGACGTTTTCCAGCACCGCGCCGTTGGGCAGCCGAATCGAACTGCTGGTCCAATCTCGCAGGTCTCCCGCCTGGGCCTTCCGCATGAGGTCTTTGACGTCGATGGCCATCGCCGGCTCTCGTCGCAGCATTCCGTAGGCGGACGATAGAGCACAACCCATGATCGCCGCCAACAGGCGAGCCGTGTCGGCATCGACGCGGCCGAGGGCGCGCACGACGAACTTGGAGCCGATCCGATCGCGCAGATCGGGCGGCACTCGGAACCGGACGAACAACCCGGACGGGCGGGTGTAAACGAGCGGGCTCGGCACGACTAGTACCTAAATTAGTACCTAAACGCCGCGCCGGATTTCGCTGTCCGAAAAAGCAAAACCCCTTGATTTACAAGGGGTTTTGTGGGGTGTTGGTGGAGGCGGCGGGAATCGAACCCGCGTCCAAGCTAGGCCTGACGCGGCTTTCCGGGCGCAGGTTGACCAGATGTTGACCAAACCGCCTCGGCCTTCTTGCCGGCATCGGGGAGCACGGACGGAATGAAGCGCGTGTACTTCTTCGTCGTCATCGACGGGTCAGTGTGGCCCATCTGCTGAGCAACCCAGAACACGTTCTCGCCGGCGGACAACGTCGTCGAGGCGAACGTGTGGCGCAGCTGGTAAGGGTATCGGTAGCGCACCTTCGCGCGGGAGAGCAGGGGGCGCCAGTTCCATTCGCGGATTTGCTTGTCCGTGACCCAGGCCGAGCCGGTGGCCGGATTCTCGAACACGGCGGCGCCCTTGAGTTCGGTGTGCGCGCGCTGGTCGCGGAGCGCTGCCGCCGCTGGCGCCAGCAGCGTCACCGTGCGCGCGCCGGCGGCCGTCTTCGGCGCCTTGCGACGGCCGTACACGACGGCGGCGCGCACGCGCAGCTTGCCGGCACCGAGGTCCACGTCCGCCCACTGCAGCGCGATCAGCTCGGACGTGCGCAGGCCCGACCACGCCGCGAACTGGATCAGATTTCGAACCTGGCCGTCGGCCGCGGCGAGGATGGCTCGCAGCTCGTCGGGCGTGAACGGGTCGATCTCGTCGTCCTTGTCGACGGCGCGGCGCCGACGGATCTTGTACGCGGCGAACGGGCTGTTCGTGCCGCGGATTTCGTCGAGCACCTGGCGCAACGGTGACAGGACGTTGTTCAGGCGCTTGGCCGTCACCGTTTGCGTCGCCACCCATGCGGCGATGTCGTCGCGGGCGAGTTCACGCACCATGCGCGCGCCGAACGCAGGGACGAGCGTGTTGACGATCGCGCGCTCGTAGCCCACGAGCGTGCTGTATTCGATCTCGGGTCGCTTCCGTTCGAGCCAGGTGCGCAGCGCTTCGGCGACTGTGAGGAATGCGCCCGGCGTGCGGGTCAGCTTCCGCGCATTCTGGCTGTCCGGAAAATGCTTCGCATAGTCGAATGTCCCCTGCGCGATCTCGATCAGGATTGAGCCGCGGAGGCGCTCGGCGTAGGCGAGGTTTCGCGGCGTCGGCGCGAGGTTGATGCGCTCGCGGCAGCGCGCGCCGCGGTAGCGGAAGTCGATCTCGATCGAGGTGTCGGAAGCGGCACGCACCCCAGCTGCCTTTCGGCCCATGCGGTGAATCCTTTGATGGAGATCAGGATCCGATTGTCCGGCGCGCGGATCCAGACGTCGTCCTGTAGCCAGACGCCCGTGTCGATCTTTCGACGCACGGCGTCCTCCGTGTAGCCGCTCTCGGCGGCGAACTTGCCGATGGTCACGTAGTCGAGCATTCCTCAACCATCCTTCGATTCGTTTGCCGCTCTCGCGCCAACGCCAACAAGCACGGGCGATGGCTTCGGCAGCGCCGCATCGAGCGGGCGCCACCAGTGCAGGCAATACGGGTGGTTGTTCACATGCTCGTCGGCCGGCACGTGAAACTGCACCGCGGTCTCGCCGGGCAGGAAGAAGAGCTTCGCAACTTGTTCCATTTCTTCCCACGTAGGGCAGCGGTCGGCGCGGCTCACGCTCACGTGGTCCCAGCCGGCGCCCACTGCAGCGATGATTCGCAGCGGCTTGCGGTCGGCCTTCGAGAGGATGCGAAAACAGCCGTGGTCGTGATCGCCCTCGTAGAGCAGCGACCCGCGCGTGTCCTGGCGACCCGTAACGACCTGCGTCTGCCACGCTAGGTCGCGTATACCGTTTAGTTCGTTGAGGTCGCGCACTACGCCTGCCCCTTTGGAAATCCGTTGTGTTCGAGACCGTCGAGCAGTCGGCCAGCCGCTTTCTTGCCGACGTTGAACGCCAGCATCGACCCCGTATCCGCAAGGAACGCCAGCGGCGAATTCGCTGGCACGTGGTGGTCGTCGCGGCGAACGCAGATCGTGGGAACGGTGCAGCGCCGTCCACTCATTTCATCGAGGACTGCCTGATCCTCGCCGTCCTTCGCGATCCGATTTGATCGGTAGAGGCTGTCGTACCAATCCGGGCCGCCCTGGGAAATCGAGCGCCAGTTTCCCCACTGCTTGAAGAAGAACGGCACCCCGGCAATAGCACACTGATCGCGAAGCCGTTGCGCCCATTCGGGATGCATCGGCCGCGCGTCGTTGCCACTCTCGCCGCCGGCGACGAGCCAGTCGATGCCGCGCAGGTCGGCGTTGATCGCGCCAAGCAGAGGTTCCGCCGACACCCATCGCACCGCGGCCGGCGTGTTGCGCAGATGCTCAACGCGCTCGTCATAGCGGCGCTGGTCCTCGGCGCTAACACCAAGCCAGGCGTGACGCAGCGGCCAGCCCGGGGTTCTCCGTATCGACGATGTGTCCGCGCGCCAGCTGTCGTCGTTGCCCAGCAGGAGAAGCGCCGCGTTGCCCGGTAGCCGATGTCCGGCATCGAGGCTCGCCCGCACCAGGGCGCGAGCCATGGGGGACTGGAACAAATCGTCCTCGATCTCGGCCGTGCGCCGGGAAAGGTACTGCCGCATACGGTCAGCCCGCTTCGTCAGCACCTGATACGTGTGCCAGTCCGCGAGCGCCATTACGGCGAAGATGCGGTCGATCCACTCGTCAGGTACCGACTCGTGGAAAAGGTCGCCGTGTGCATTGACGAAGATCATTCGTGGGCTACGCCACCGGAGCGGTTGATCGAGCCACTGCTCGTTGAACCGAACCTGCCCGTTCCAGACCGGCCCGGCTCTGGTGTCCTGCGTCAGACCGGCGCGCGACGGGTGGTTGCGCAAGCGCGTGCCGGCGAGCTTCATCGCATAGCAGTTGGTGCAGCCTGGCGACACGACGCTGCAGCCCGTGATCGGATTCCACGTTGCGTCGGTCCATTCGATCTTGGTGTTGTCGCTCATGTCGTTCTCCGGAAGGTCAGCGCCCAGACCCAAGGATTCGCGTCCCATGAGCCGGCGCCGTTGATGGATTCCCACAGCGCGCGGAACGCAAGCCTCGGCGGCGCACCTACTCGGGAAGGACAATCGTCCTGCCACGACTCGACACCCTCGGCGCGCGCGTCATCTTTGCTGATCTCCTGCAGCCGCTGCACGCGCACATCGGTGATTTCGAGCTTGATGCGCGATGCTCGTTTCGGCATGTGGATCGACGGTTTCCACGGCCGCGGCTGAAAGTGCATCGGTCCGGTCGGCGGCTTACCTGTGAGGTCGTGGATGATCGTCGGATGCTTGGCCCAGATCGTCGCGCCGTCGGCCTGGTAGGCATGGCCGTAACGCACCTCGCCATAGCCGTTCTTGATCTCGCCGCTGGCAATCGCCTTGAACGTCTCGCGCACCCACAGCCGATCGCCGATGCCGCCATAGGGCAATGGCCGCCTATCCCAGTTGGCGAACTGCTCGGACGCAGGCGTCGCGAAAAACTCAAGATGCCGTGGCGAGACGACTCGCCGGGTCTGCGTCTTCGCGCCGGCGAGAATCGCGCGCACCATCGGTGCGCTAAAGAGGATCGGGCGCTCTCGAGTCATGGCTTCCACTCCACCATCGGCGTCTCATACGACAGCATCTGCGGGTGAAGCGGGTCGCCGGATTTCGACAGGCCGAAGATCCGGATCGGCGTGACGCACTGGCGCAGCATTCGCCGCATCACGAACAATCGTTCGTGCAGGCGCTTCGGAATCTTGGTTCGGCTGCCCCAGCACGGCACGAGGATGTCGGCCTCGTCCAGAATGTCCTGCAGGTGTTTGTCGTTGTCCGGGCCGACCGGATCAGCCGCCCCGGCAAGTTCGCCAACGTCGGTCGCGCGATAGGCGAACGGGTTGCCGTAGATCACTCGGCTCGCACCCATGCGACGCCCGAAGCCGCACCACTTGCGATCCGTCTGGTCGCGAACCTCTTTGCTCGCCTTCGACGGGTTTACGCCGAAGAAAGCGACGACGATGCCTTCAGGCTGAAGCAGACGTTCGAGCCGGTATCGGAACAACCCGCACTCGCTGATGATGCAGCGGCCATCGGTCTCGTTCATGCCAAGCCTCGGAAGATTGCGGCGAGGGCGACTCGCCCTTTGCCCGGGTACTCGGCAATGCCAATGCCGGCCAGTGCGCCACAGAGGTTGTTGAAGTGTCCGTTGACGGTATAGCCGCACCGACTGGCGAGTTCGTCGCGCGTGAGCGGCACGCCGGCGTCGACGAGCGCTGAAAACAGGCGGCGTTGCGGCTCGCCTTTCAGCACCGCGAGGACGCGCTCCACGAGTACGGCGCGCGTAGGCTTCGCGCCAGGCCCTTGTGCTATAGCGCGGCCAGCGTCTGTAGCACACAGCGTCCCGCCGCCCGGGTAGTCGATAAGTCCGCGCGCGCGCAGGTCGCCGCACTGATTGTTGAAGTGGCCGTTGACCGTGTAACCCGCCACGAACGCAACCTGGTGGCGCGTGGGCGATTCGATGCCGGCGGCGGCCCACCATGCGATCGCATCGAGAAGTCGCTGGCTCGGCGCGCCCGAACGTGAAGCTGACGGCTTCGGCACGGGCGCTGGAACGATGGTTACGCGCGGCGCGACCGCTGGGGCCGATGGAGCGTCAGCAGGCTTCGCGATCGCGGCCGTCGCGATGTCGAGGATCTTGCGAAGCGCCTTCGATGCGGCGCCATCGTCCGGCGCGCGTGGCACTTCCTTGCGCACCGCGGCAACAGCATCGCGAATGCGACGGTCGACCTCTGCTTCATGAACACCGGACGTTTCCGCGCGGCGCTCCGCTCGCGTCAGCTTGCCGCGCAGGTCACTGACCTGCGCCTGCAACGCTTCAACGGTGCGCGCCTCCTCCTCTGCATCGCGCTGCAGGTCGGCCAGTTTTGCCAGCGACGCGAGCACGCCCTTCGACGGCGCCGGCGGCGCTTGCATGAGGCGCTGGCCAGCTTTCGGGTGCGTCGTCACCACGTTGCCGATCATCGTGCGCGTGACCACCGGCGATAACGCCGGCCCAAAGGCATAGAACTCGCCTGCCGGAAGCGGCCGGAGCTGCTCCATCGCTTCGCGCGGCGTCATGCCCAGTTCGTCGGCCGCGCGCTTCACATCGACATCGAGGCCGGTGCGACCGATCAGCTTGTTGAGCATTTCTGCTGCGGCATCTTTGTGCAGCTTCGACAGCCGCTGCGTCGCGAGCACGGCGCACAAGCCGCGCTTGCGGCCACGCGTGCAGACGTCGATCACCGCCTGCATCGACTCGGCGCTGCCGGCCTGCGGGCAGAACACGTGCGCCTCGTCGACGACGATCATCACAGGGTGCCACAGCGCGCGCGGCGCGTTCACGAGTGCTTCGAGGAATCGACGCACGAACAACAACCGCTCATGAGCCTTGAGGTCGTAAATGTCGAGAACTGCCGACACGCCCGTTTCGAGCAGACGGCGCGCAAGCAGCGCGGCGGTCTGCGGCGTGGCCACGGCATCAGCGCCGTGCGGTGCCGCGATCACGTAGTCGAACTTCTCGCGCAGCGTGGCGAACTCGCCTTCGGGATCGATGACCAGCTGCTGCACGCGCGTGGCAGTCTGCTCAAGGAGCCGGCGCAGCGCCCACGACTTACCGCCACCGCTGTTCGCCTGGACTAGCAAGCGCGTCTCGAGCAAGGTCGGAAGGTCGACGCATAGATCCGCGGAAAGTGAAGGTTTGGTCGTGTCGATCATTCGGACGTCCGAATTCGTAGGTGGAATTCCTGGTCGGCGAGCGCCGGCGCGAAGCGGTGTTGCCGCGTCGCAGTCGCGAGCCATGGGAATCGCCGATGGAAATCAGCGATCAGCGATCGGGAGTCGGCGTGCTCGAAGTGGCCGGCGTAGCTCGCCCAGATGGCGCGCGCCTCTTCGAGATCGGCCGGCCGCGCAGTGACGTGCCCGGCGCGCACGTGCAGGCGACCCCACGCAGCGAGCGCCGCGCGGGCGTGCTGGACGACGCGCCGGCGCACGAGCGTGTGGTGCGGGCGGATGACGTAGCCGAGGAAGTCGATCCCGTCGGCGGCGCGGCGCAGGCGGACGTCGTCTTTCAGCTCCAGGCGCAGCTGCTCCCGCAGGAACTGCTCGATACGAACCTTCCATGCGCGCAGCTGCTCGGGATCGCGGTGCACGATGACGAAGTCATCGACGTATCGCAGGTACCTGTCGACGCCGAGCGCGTGTTTCACGAACTGATCGAGTGCGTCGAGATAGACGTTGGCCAGAAACTGAGACGACAAATTGCCGATCGGTAGCCCGCAGCCTGGCGCCGCGCGGTCCAGGCGCTTATGCGCGGGCACTAGCGCGCGCTCGGCGTCGCTGGCGCGGTAGATCACGCCTTGGCGTCCGGGCGCCGTGCGCAAGAGCGCGTGCGCCGCGCGCTGGACAACGGCTGGCAGGCAGTGCCGCTCCATGCGCTTTTTCAGCATCCGCCACAACGTGGGTCGGTGAATGCTGTTGAAGTAGTTGCTCACGTCGAGCTGCAGGTACCACGCCGGCCCCAGGCCGCTGTCGACCTGGCGCACGAACTGCTGCAGGCGCCGGACGGCCGCATGCGTGCCGCGGCCGGTGCGGTTGGCGTAGCTGTCCGCGATGAATGACCGCTCGTAGATCGCTTCAAGCTGCGGAACCAGCCAGTGGTGGACGACGCGGTCCGCGAAATGCGGCGCGTGTATCTCGCGCGCCTTCGGCCGGCGTGCAATGAAACACGTCGTCGGCCGCGGGGCCCACGTCCCCGCGTTCAGCGCGTCGCGAAGCTCGAACAGCCGATCGGCCCAGCGCGCGTTGAATGCGAGCTGGTTTTCGCTCGGCACCTTGTTGCGCTTAGCGTCTTCCCATGCGACGTAGAGATCTCGAAACGTTACGGCACCTGCACCCTGACACTCACCGGACGGCAACGCCGCGCCCACCCGCCGCACCGCCCGCACCCAGCCGGTGTTGTTCTGGTGGTTGAGGTTGCAATTGCCGTTGTTGAAATTGACGTTCCAGGCGTAGTCCTCCGGGTCCGACGCATCCGGAGACGACGACGCTCCCCCGCGATCTTTCGACTCGTCCGAACAGGCCTCGATGGCGTAGCGCGGTTTCGTCTTCATCTAGCCCAATCCCTCTGGGCGTCGCGGGTACTCAGTGTCTTTGCACGCTTCGGCGCGGACTTCGTCGGCGCCGAATTCTGGCCTTGCGGGTGCTCGGTCAAACGGCGGAACCATCCGCCGCTTTGCCGGCCGAGATCGAGGAGAACGCTATAGAGGGCCTCGAACTGGCCGAGGCTCGCGAATGCGCGGATGCGCTGCGCGAGCTGCATCACAACCTTCGTGTCGTCGATCACCTTCCGGAGCTTGCGCACGTGCGCTTCGCGAGAATCCGGTTCCAGGAACGCGCGGTGCGCGCGCTTGGCGATGCGGAACGCGTGCGAGCGCAGCTGATCGCCCGCCGAATGTCGGTGCCGCCGCGGGAAGCGTGACGCCGCCTGCTCGATATCGACGAGGAACCGCTCGGCGAGCTTGACGATGGGTGGAAGGTTTGACGTCATGTCAGATGGGAGAAAGGGAAAAATTCAGATCACTGACCGGACGGCAACGCCGCGCCCACCCGCCGCACCGCCCGCACCCAGCCGGTGTAGCTCTGGAGGTCGAGGTTGCAAAGGCCGTAGTCGAAAAGGACGCCCCAGGCGAAGGCCTCCGGGTCCGACGCATCCGGAGACGACGAGTAGTAGCGCGCCGCCCGCGTGTCAGGGAAAAAGTTCACGTCGATGGCCGGGTTGTGGCGGCTGTAGTCGATGATCGTCTGCAACTGCTCGATCGTCGGCAGCGCCCAGTCGGTGAAGCCGCCAAGCGCGCAAGCCGCAGCGATGCGCTTCGCGTCCGCCCAGTTCTTGGCCTCGCCGAGCGTCGCCTTCGACCACATGAGGTCCGTGCGACTGTCGATGACGACCGTATCGTTCAGATCGTTGCGCAGCAGGGGGGTGAAGCCGTCGTTGCGCGGGACGTTGCCGGTTCGAGGTGCATCGACGTTTGTGGCCACGCCGTGGCCGTATGGCAAGACGATCGCGCCGTCTCCGGTCGGGATAGCGCGAATGTCGATCGCATATCCAGGTACTCGCAAGCTAAGCATGATGGTGATCCTCAGGTGCCTTTGAACAAGTCGTCATCCGCGAGGCACCAGCGAGCGCGGTTGAGGCGAACGAATCCGGTACGGCGGCAGCCAGGACAAGCGCGCCGCGGTACTGCGGATAGAGAGCGAGCACGAGCCGGCAAGATCGGCTGTCGTTGCACCAATCGATGTGGCGCTCGCAATGGTGTTGAGCACGCGCACCGTCGGTGCTCGCAGTCGCACGCGGTGGCGCGGCGCGTCGGCGTTCACAGCGCGACCTCCGTTGAAATCCCCCGGCGTGAGAGGAACTCTGTAGCGAGACGACGCAGATTGTTCTCGCCGGTGTCGGCCCGTTCGTAGAGCGGGTCGTTGGGATTTCGCACGCCCTCGATCTGCTCCCGCTTCACGCCGATGACGTCGGCCATGATCGGGTCGGCGCCGTCTTCGGCGACCATGAAATACGCAGTGCACGGTTCGTCCTGGCCGTCCCGGTGCACGCGCCCGATGCATTGCTCGATCACGCCGGGCGACCAGTCCAGCTCGCCGAAGACGACCGTGCGGCAAACGCCCTGCAGACCGTCAACGCCGGCACCGCTACGCAACGACATGATCAGCACCTTCGATTCGCCGGTGCGGAACGCCTCGATCGCGGCTTGCTTTTGCTGCGGCGACTCGTGGCCGGTGAACTGCACCGGTGCGAACTCGGCCAAGGCCTCGCGCCAGATCGCGTACACGTCGTGATGCCATCCGAATAGCACCACGCGCTCGTCGTTGCTCGCGAGCAGCTTGACGAACTCGGCAACGTAGGGCGCCTTCGCGACACCCGTCGCGTGGCGCATCTGCGCGTCGAACTCACCGGCCGCGGTCATCTTCTGGCCGCGAAACGCCTCGTTCGAAGCGAGAATGATCCGCGCCAGCGCGATGGCGTTGCCTTTGACGAGGTCGAGTGCGAGCGGGTCGTGGTCGACGACGTGCTCGATTCGCGAGAGCTCGGGTAGCTCGCGGCCGACTTCGGCGCGGGTACGACGAAGCATGATGCCTTCGCGCCGCAGGTAGCCGCCGAAGACCTTGGAATCGGAGAGCTTCGCCTGTTCGAATCCCGAGCACCATTCCCGGCAGAACTCGGCGTAGTCGCCGAGGCAGCCTTCGAGCAAGGCGTCGAGCACCCAGAAGATTTCAGAACCGTAGTTGTAGAACGGAGTGGCGCTCAGACCAATGCGACGACGCGCGGCGCGAGCGACGAGGCGCGCGGCGGCGTAGATCAGCGTGCCGGGCGAACGGAGCTGCTGGATTTCGTCGAATACGACGTAGCGCACGGCACCCGCGAGCGTTTCTGCCCAGGTGCGCAGCTTGTGGTAGTTGATGATGATGACGTCCGGCAGCTGGTCCGGGAACAGGTCGGCGCCGCTGCGGTTCTTGGTCAGCGGATAGACCTTGCCGTTGCGGATGATGTGAACCCTCAGCTTGGGCGCGAAACGGTTGATCTCCCGTTCCCATTGCTTCGGGAGATGCGTTGGGCAAACGACCAGTGCCGGCAAGTTCTCGCCGCGCGCCATGCTGCAGATCGCGCTGACGGTCTTGCCGAGGCCCAAATCGTCAGCGAGCAGCAGGCCGCCGCGCACGTCGAGCAGGTTTGCCGCGAACTGCTGGTACTCGCGCGGAGGGAGCGCCAGGTTGAAGTCGGCGAGCTCTGCCCGCGACGCGAGCATTTCGGCGACACGCATTTCCGTGTCGCGGTGCTCATCGGCGAGGGCGCGCAATGCCGCGGCCGGCCTGACGACCAACGGGAAACGCTGGACGAACCATTCGAGCTCGCGCGCGTTTTCCGGCGTGTGCTTGATGCGAAGCACGTTCGCGGCGCGTTGGTCCATGCGCGGGAAGACGCGCTTGATGCGGCTTCGTACGTGCGGCTCGCACGCGATCTCCCACGCGCCGTCGATGAGGGTGGCGGTACCGAACGTCATAGGCCCGCCCCGACCTTCACGACGAACACGGGTTTGCCCTGCAGCTCGAGCTGCGGTGCGACGGCCCAGCGACGGGAGCTTACGAGCACCACCGCGTCGACGTCGTTGCGCGCGCAATAGCGGTCGACTTGGCGTAGGGCCTCTGCGGCGCTGCCTTTCGTCTTCACCTCGATGACGACGCGTCCGCAGAGAAAGTCGAAGCGATCTGCAGGTCCGGCGACGAACTCGCGCTCGAACGCAACTTTATGGTCGACGAGGATGCGGGCAATCGCGTCCTGCAAATCCGTCTCGCTGGCAAACCGGTAGCGATACTCCGGTAGGATCTCGACGATTCTTGTGGCGATACTCATCGTGCCAAGCGCCTACTTGTTGCCGCCGGGCGCGCGCGAAGGTCCGCCGACAAGCTTCGTCGCATCGTCCGGAATGAAGCCGCTGCCCTTGCCACCGGCGACCTTGAGGAATTCGACTTCCACTTTGGCAGAGTTGATCAGCGTTTGAGCGATATCGGCACCGAGCCGGAAGCGGTCGAGGTCCACCTTCGCCTCGGGATCCTTCAGCTGTTCGAGCATCTCGAACAGGTGATTTCGGAGGTCTTCGATCTTGTTCTTCATTTCTTGGCCCGCTTGTTGATCTGGCGCGTCACCGCGCCCTTCAGCTGATAGAGGTCCGCTATTTCCTTCGGCAAATTGTGCAAAGTGTTGCGGCGCATGTTTTCAATGCGCGAGACCAGTTCGAGATTGTCGAGAACAATGTTGGTACGGTCGCTGTCCCGGAAGACGACGAAGTGCCCCGGTGGGATCGGGCCGTTTGCCTCCTCCCAAACGATCGCGTGCACGGCCTTCCATCGCGCCTGAAGCGGGAAGTCGTCATTGACCTTGCGCTGCAGAATGCCGTCCTTGCTGAGCCGCTCTGTTCCGATGGGCTTGTACCTTTCCGCGGCGCGCCCACCTCGGTGCCCGGGCCTGAACCGCGTTTCGGAGGAGCGTCCGCCCGCGACGAACGGCTGCCCCTTGTTCCAGGGTGCATGGCCGGCGCCGAACTGAGTCGCCTTGCCGTGCTGGTGCCCTGGTCGGAGGCGTGCGGCGAGCGGGCCGTTGCGAAAGGTCTCTGACTTGTGCAGACCGAGCCGATTCGCGAGCGCGTACACGTGCGCCGGAGGCCGGCCCAGGTCGCCGGCAATCACTGCCGTCAACTCGTCCGCGTATCGTGCGCGCACGGCAGCAATCTCCGCGTCGGTCCAGCGTCGGCGCCGAACTTTCATGGGCGATCGCCGATCGACAGACGACCACCTGGTTTGGTCGTCGAATAGACCCCGGAGCGGCCAGTGAGCTCGTCGACCTGTTGCCACGCGACCTTCGTGCGCTTCCAGAGGAAGCCCCAGTCTTGGCGCCGCGGCAACGTGATGAAGAGCGTCACCGCCTCCTGGCCAGGCTTGAGGTGTAGCAAGTGCCACGTCGTCGCGCGGCGGAACAAGACGTCGCCAACGCCGTACGGGCGTGACACCACGCGCGTTGCTTCGCCACCGACCTTGCGATGCCAGTACGGCTCGTCGGGGAAGTCCTCGGCACGGCGCAGTTCGCGGTACCCGCCGCGGAGAATGATCGAGATGAACGGCCACGGGTGGTCGTGGAATGCGCGGTCGTCGTCGCTCGACTGGATGTGGTGCACCCGGGCACCGAGCAACGGATACTCACCGTCACCACCACCGATCTTGAACAGCCAGTAGCGATCCATGTACGGCCGGCCGTCGGCCTGGCGCAGATGCGTGTACGGCGTGCGCAGCGCGTGGCGAATCACCCAGCGCGTGAATGCTTCAAAACATCGTGCTCTGAGCGTTCCGAGCATTGTCCGTCCCCGTGTTGGTGGCGATCCCCGCGCGACTGCGCTGGATCAGTTCTCTGGTGCGTGCGTCGGCAGCAGCCCACACGGCGCGCCGAAGTGTTTCCGAGGCGATCGGCCAGAGCCGATTGATCGCATCGCGGTCCTGCAGCATCACGACCCACCGCGGTGCGACGTACGTGCACCAGGCCGCGTAGTCGGCCTTGAACAGGTGACCTTCTTCGCTATGAGTCAGCGCGCCCATGGAAGCCTCAGAACGCCGGATCCGCGACGTCGGGATCCATCGACCGAATGCCCGACGTCCGGTCGGGCGCGCCGAGCATCTGAGGGAGTTCGTACGTCTGCACCGGAACGACACGCAGTTGCTCGGCCATGGCCGTGGCAATGCGCTCCTCGACGAACGAGATTCCGTAGATCGCGTTGCCGCCGAAAAGGCGCGTGTACGCCGGCTGGCCGCGCACGGAGGGAACGTCGACGCGAACGAACGACGAACCACCGAGCGTGTGATCGCTGATGCGCCCGGCGATGCGTTGGTGCCCGAACAGCTCGACGATCGCGAACTGGGCCTCGGCCGGCGCGGCTTCCGATGTGGCAGTGCTCATACCTGTTCCTTAGGAGGCGCAGCGACGAGGCGAGGTCGTTACAGGGGGAGAACGCCAAGCCCCGCCACTGCGAAAAAGGTCAAAAGAATTCCGGCTTGGCCACGGCGCGCGTGAGCGCCATCAAGCCCTGCTGGAGGTGCGTCTTGCCGATGGAGATCCACCGGCGCGCTTCGGCATCAGGCGTGCCGTGCTCGGCCGTGATGGCGTCCTGCGAGGCGTGCAGCTTTGCGATCAGAGCCTCGAGCTCTTCGCCCTTGGCCTTGAACTCGTTCATGAGATCGATTTCGGCTTGCGAGAGCTCGCGATAGCCTTTGATCTTGCGGTGCTGGTTGTCCATGTCGTTCTCCAAGAAGAGCTCGCGCCGAGCCGGGGGCCGGGGG
>JAJDFF020000591.1:0-13394 GCA_021527025.2 Geoglossum cookeanum | reverse complement strand
ATATTGTGACTACGTTGTGACTATTGTTTACATTACTTCTACCCGATCGCCCAACCAACCCAAACAGAGCTGCGCCAACACGTGGCAATATGGGGGGTGATGTCGGCACCATTCAGAGCTTGAGCAGACCCTGCTAGCTGATCCCGATACAATAGTATCTTTGCGATATGATCGGATATCCTTCCTTCGCCATTATATTGCTCCTTGTGGTACTGTGCATGAAGGAGGATAGACCTTCGCGTACCGGATGCTGTGCTAATCCGGTTCTTTAAGACCTACCATTTTACCGCCCATAGGTCTGAGCTGCCAGCAATGGAAGCCTGAATTGTAGCTGAGCAGGGCTGGTATATCATTGCTGTAGCAAGATCATGGCGGGCAGGGTATTGCACCCGCTTGTCGTCATAGCAAATCCTGGATTGCAGTGTCGGCATCAGCTGGAGGCGTGGTTGGAGGTTGCTCTTCGCCATTGAGTAAACAAGGTGGCCGCCCCAAAGGTCAAGCCTACCAACACCTGCTGAGAGAACTCTTCTTCCTCTGTCTTCCCACCACCGTCCTCAATTAGACCTATCCACTTTGTTGCCACCGCCCAAATTTGATGGTATCAACTGCTCGACTATAAACCCCCAGGCCTAATAGCTGAGACGTCCATTTCGTTGCGGGGAAAAATCTTGAAAAATTAGCAGGGGATTATATTTCTAAGCCCGAAACCAAAGTATCTACTGTGATTTGCATCGACATCCAATATCCTGATGCGAGGGAAGCCCGGTTGACCGTTTAGAAGTTACCGGGGGGTGATGAGGGTTTTGGCAGGCCTATCATCGCAGCCGGTCCCATCGTGAGTAGTCTCCGTACTCAGCTCCCATTCGATACTAAACTAATCACGATGAAATCCGTACAAACCGAGCAGTTCGTGGATTGTGGAGGGACAGAACCATCGATAGTCGATTCCGCCTTTCCCCGATTTCCCTCATTTCCGTCGTTGCCAACACACAAGTCTTGGCGCCGGAGCTCATCTCGAGGCTGTGAGCGGATGCAATCCGCTTGTCAGTCCGCCCCAACATGTCGGCCGTAACGATAAGACAGAAGGAGTCGGTCAAAAAAGTAAGACAGGAGCTGGAAGCAGAGGATAATATTGAATGGAGAGAACTAGATGTTGATTAGAACCCCAGCCGAGGCCAGGTTGAAACTACCAAGCTGACCCCCTCTAAGGCCTTTATACTCCGCCAGTTTGAGTCGCACAAGTTCCAACGGAGCATCGACAAAATCAGCCTTGAGCGGAGGCAGAGTGCATGGAATGCCGTTCTACAGAATCTGAAGGACAACCCAGACCTCAATAAGTACCATACAAAGGCCAGTGAATTGAACGGTCTCATGAACTGGTGGTTGGCGAAGTTTCTCAAATCAAGTACGACTGACGACCTCCGCAGCGCGTCTATTGTGCACCAGCTAACCCCGTGGGATATAGGACTCAAAACCGAACAGGTCAGCGGAGCGGGCGAAAGAGTGAGCCGGGAAGCCGGGCGTGCGACCGCTGAAACTGAGATCGGGCGATCTGCGGTGAGTGGCGGTGGTGGGGACCCAAAGAGAGATCCGGTTGAGGAAGCGCTCGGGGGAGAGGATACGACGGCCGTGGGTGGAAAGGGGACTCGTTCATCTAGGAACTGGTGGGGTACCGTACTTTGAAATCCCGCGCTAGCTCGTTGATCGATTGGACATCAGGAAAGTTGCCTCCGACTAAACTCGTCGGTCAATCGACCCTCCACGCTAGATGCTAGATCTAGTCCTCAAAACACAAATCTCCTTTGTATGGGTTTACCGCATTGCGTCCATCCACCTGCCGCTCCTGCCGCTGTCTGAGAAGCGACTCGAAGTCCGTCTGCCGCTCAAAATGGCGGTGGCTTTTTCATCTACATCAGCAGTCATAGCAAATCCGCTAGCGTCAATAGACGCCTCTCTCTGGAAATTGGTCAACAGGCATATATTAATGTGTAGTTCTGTGGCGGTGCTTGGCTGCGCAACGGGGTTCAGCTGCATAGGATTGCATGACGGGAACTGTTAGAAGTGGAAGTGGAGGTGGATCTAATATAAAATAGTCATATTCTTCTAGGTACATGATTCCATGTGCATGGCAAGGTAGTCCTAGTATGGCGTCGATATTATTTGCGGTTGCCCGAATAGGTGCCAGCCTTACTCCCACCAACAACAACACTAGAATACCGACAGGAACCACCGATAGCTGCTGCTTCCGTGAAAAGCAGGCGGCCCATCCAGTCTCAACAGCAGCAGGTATTCTACCGCATTCTCATATCTTTGGTTGTAATTTTACGCTCCCACTGCGTAGCAACCGGGAGACCGCATTGCGATACCCAGCTCAGCGTTTTCGTGTGGTTATAAGAGGTCCGCGGTTGAATCGATCTCAATTCCAGCTGGTTGCGCTGGGCCAGTCCCTTTTCGCTGCCCCATTAAATCCCGCAATCGCACACCCCGCACCTCCAGGTCAACTCCCAGCCTCACTCCCAGCCTCCATACTGGCAACCTACTCTATCCGATTCCTGACAGCCTTATACCGCGTCTCGGGTCGCCGTCCTTCCTTTCTTTTTACTTCCGAAAGTTCGAGGCGCGAGCTCTTCACTCAGCTGCGATCGTACAGGTATCTACGTGGGGTTTTCTGGCATGTTTCGTCCACTAATACTCCTGTGCCAAGTTGTGGCTGGCGGCGCATGACTCTGCAGCCAAGATGGACTTCGCTGTATGCTCTTCGAGGCTGAACATTTTCCGTTTTCTCCACCGCGATTTCCTTGCCTCTCAGAGCCCGAACCCGCACACCATCCCATCCGCTCCTGCGGGTGGGGGAGTTCCCTAGACACCACCAATTGCAGAGCACGAGACATGCTGTTCTTCGTGGAGGTGGCGGAGTCACTAGGTTCTTAAAATGTTGCACCGGTGCATTGGTGTAATTTCTAATGGAGGAATCCACACCTAATACCCTTTGTCTTTCTGCTTGGGTAACTAGGCTAACTTCTAGTTCCTCTTCTGATATAACTGCACCTTCCTCTAATATACCTTCAACACCTCTTTCACCAACTCGTACCCCAAGAGCCACTAGCATTGTTATCGCCCCACCCGCCGCTTTCGTCTTTCTCTATTTCTGCAGCTGCCTGGCTCTTAGCTAAATATGGCGCACCATTTAAGCCAAGTTGATGAATCAGATCCTTCCTCAGTACCAGTAACATGGGATCCCCTGGTCGCCTCAGCGATAGAAAAACAAACGCAATCAGTAGTGGCAGGGTATATTTCATCCGTGCTGGCGCATGTTACCGCCCCTGAACGACGCAAGGCAACTAGGGCTGGCTCGATGTTTTGGTATCTTAGAATTTCCTGCAGCGCCCTTCTGACGGCTATACTCTTCCTTTGCGCCTGGGTCGCAATCGCCAGGCCATTGGCTGTGCCGAAAGACATTTCGCCATACAGCGATGCCCCAGCGGCGATGTCGTGGGTTAGTCCTTCGATTTTAGTGGTGATGACGCTTCTAAGCATGGTGGTAAAGAGCCAGTTGGAAGTGGCGCTTTCGTCACTTGCGGAATGCGTTACAGTTAGGGGGGAAGGACTACCATTTCGTATGGTTGCAGCTTTGGCTGGATATCCCGCCGAGGGACTTTCGTCTATGTTTCATCCCGGCGGGACGGAGGACAGTACCTTGGGCGAGCAGGGGGTTAAATCAGTAATCTTGAACCGGAAGTCCATATCTGTGATGGGGGTTTCCATATATTTGACTGGGTTGTTGGTTGCGGCTATAACTTACATCCTCCAGCCTGTGGTGGACCCGTCCGCGATAGTCTCCTATGCAGGCATCTCAACAGCCTGTGGCTTTAACCTCTCCATGGAGGATTTGATAAGAGCAGGTCCAGGATGTGGTAGCACGTCGAATCAATCTCGCCTCACAGAACTTCGGACTGCAGAGTGCCTTCTGGGGACTGCTGCTGAGATCACGGGCCCTTTTGCTGCCGGCGAGGGTACATCTCTTGTGCGGTCAGGCTTGATGAGACTGCGCGGTAGCGGCCTAACTGCCAGCTATGGGATCTGTCGGTCGACATATGCCAACTCTCCGGGTAATCGTAGCGTTCACTTCGGGAATGCTGCTGCTGCGTATCCAGACAGGGCCTGGCTGGAAAGTCTAGTGACATTCCGGGTGACTGTCAGGTGAATGCAATGGGGAAGACTTGTGGGTGGGAACTCACAGGCCTTGGTGCTCCCGGGCTGGAAGCAAGGGGTAATGTGCCCGTCTACGTTTCTCGCGTTCAGTGTGTTCGTTCAACGCACTTCACAAAATTGTACCTGCCCCAGCGGAATGTTGTCTTCGTGGCGAAACCCTTCCCGATAACTTCCGATATGTATGTGCCGCTTCCCTCGCAGACCACGCTGGTTGCACAAGCCCTCTCATCTGGCGATGTCACTTTCAGGGGTCCTCTCGCTGGCGTCCATCCGGTATTCGGGTCTGAGCCCCCATTCAACGAAATCGTCCCGGAATTAAAAGGGGAAAACGCAAGGGTCACCTTTGCCGTGCTCCCTGCCGGCATCATTCCAAACTCAAGATCTGTCGCCCTGGAAAACGGTGGCGGATTTTCTTTGGAAGATGACGATTTTCGTTTGAATGTCTCCTTTGTTTGTGGTGCGAGCATATATGCCACGGAACAGCATCTTATACTGGGTTCAGACAGTGTATCAATCCAGTTGCCCGATATCGAATTTTCAGAAGACGAATACCCAGTTAACCTCGACCTGTCCAAGATGGCCCTCGCGCGCAATGCCGCTAGTGGTGACCGGGTGCCGGGGTTGAACGAATCGAACATAGGCCAGCGCGATTGGGTGACTGTTGAGCGGGGTGGCATTTTAACCGCCTTGAACAGCACGCTCGGCAGAATATGGGAGGAGCCGGGAGCGAAAGCCATTGCAGGGCCATTGTATGTCAAGTACGGAGAGGAAGGAGTCACATCGAACCAAAGCCTGTGGTTATCGGAGTCGGTGCCGGGGGAGAGTTTCGCCACTCCTTACGCTGGCGCTGAAAAGGAAGTGGCCCAAGTGATGGCAGACGCACTACGGTTACTTTGTCTTGGACTGTCCAAGCCTGTGTGGCTAAAAAGTGTTGGGAGTTCGGTATCTCAAATGGAGTATAACTCGACAGTACGAAAACTGTTACAGGAAGGAGGCCGAGGATCTAATGAAATCAATCCAGCTCACTGCACCGTTCTTGTTCCGTCATCCCGCACAATTGGAGCCCTCCGTCTCGGCGGAATAAGCTCCATACGGTACGTCGCTTTTCTCGTCATTGCATTTCACGGACTATTGCAAATGATCCTCGTCATACTATTATTTATGGGATACTTGCCAAAACCCCGCCGAGGTACATTCTATGAAACGCTGGCTCTTGGTGTGTATTCAGGATCTCGCCGAAGCGGAGAAGGCCCCATATCGCCTGGTACTCCTGCCTTGGGTTTTAACTTTGAGTCGTTGTATAAGAGGAAAATTTCTGTTGTGGAAGAAGGGGGAGACGAGTTTATGCGGCTTTAGATAAGGGTTTCTGATTAGAGTGACCGTGTGCGTTATTCTTGGGGTAAATATCTACACAAATCGTTGGAGCGGACATGCTTGTACTCTAAAATCGTCCTCTCTTCCACCATTTCCCTTCCTCCCGCCGTTTTACCATTTCGAAACTAATCGACGCTATTTGTACCGTGGTAATATCAACCGTTTATCGTCGTGTCCACAAGCAGCAGCACTAAATTAACCCAGTGGCACTACTACCGCCGCTGGTGGCATTGCCGCGACCCTAACGGATGGGCTCCGCCGCAAACGTTCTTAAAGTCCTGAAGCAGCTTTGTTCAAGACATCGATAACCTTGGTCACGGTCAGCGAGGGGCCCAGGGGTACAGTCTCCAAACCCACCTGTTCGCGAAAACGCTCCTGCAGCTCGATGTCACCCTGATTGGCACCTTGCCCTTGATGAAAATCAAAGTTCAGGCATGCAAGAACTACCTTCTGGTAACTTGAGCCCATTGCTATTCGTAGGCGCGGACTGCTGGCACTCCGTATGTGAGAGTCCATAACGTTCCTCCCGTCCTTGCTCTCAGATGAGCGGCCCAACCTCACGGCTGATTTCCAGAGGCCGATTTCGAGCATCATAACTCCGAGCGCATAAATATCATGTTTCTTGCTGAAGTGCTCAGTTGGGTTACCCCATTGTTCTGGGTGACGGTAGATATTCATCTCAAAGCTGTCTGTAGCATCTTGAGAGGAAAACTCGGACTCTGGTCGGCAGTAGTCAAACCCCATTAGCCACGGCGAAGCCCAATCGGGCCTTACGCCATCCGGGTGGAAAAACATGATATTTCCGCTTCGCAGTGATTTATGCACCCACCCAACTGCAAAGAATTGAGAAAGGGATAGAGCGATGGTAGAGGCTAATTTAAATCTATCTTCAAGTGCAGGGCCCTCTAATCTCTTGTCCGCTAGGTAGGTCTGTAATGAGCTGGACTTTACGTCTCCGTCTGGAAGCTGGAAGACGAAGCCAAGTGACTGGCTTTCAGGGTAGTGGATCCATCCTCTGCACGGAAGAACGCGGAACCTGTGAGAGGTTGGTGTGCTGAGCAGGGTAGCCAATTGACGAACCCTCTCTTTCACGGCTTTGGATGGCTGGCCATCTTGCCGTGGCTCATAGTCCTTGTACTCAACAATCACAGGATCCTGACCATAGGTGCCAAGCTTACGATAATGGGATGCATAGCGGAATTTGAAGTCGTCCTTGGCTATTTCTTGCACAACGGGATACGACGCGACGCCTGCGGCGACCACCACCATTTTCGTTTCGTTCTCCAAGTCAAGGTTTCTAGCATCAGGACGGCCTAGGATAAAAGAAGGGTGGCCGGCTGACGTTTCTGGTTTGTTTGAGTTATACATCAGCTCCGGGGCTAGAATCTATGGAGGACAACATACTCGGGCGATGTTCTCCGGCAATCTCCCTCATAAGCCTCGCATGGTAATGAAGCTGTATAATCGCAAACAATGCTTCGTTCCAGTAAGTGTACTCCTCAAGGAGAGTAGCAGCCCGCTTTCTGTCCCACAGGACCCACCGAAGCTTGTTTTTAAGGGCTAGGGTTTGGGAAATCGGATCTGGCGTGACTCTGCCAGTCTCCCCGTGTAACTCAACGATCTGGAATCTGTCCCTGATGGAGTCATACTTGATTGAGACTAGTTGATGAAATTGTCGGAGTATGTTCACGATATGTAGTTGTGTCTCAGTGCCTAGCTGGCCGAAAAGACATGAAGAATCGTATCCAGTCTCTGCAAATGAGTTTCCTAGCAAGATCGCACGATAAGCACGCGTACGTTCACTCTGAAGACTCATCTTCAGCCTCATTGTCCCGGTTGCCTCATCCGCCTCCTGGAACGCCGAGTAGTCATCGGCCAGTCTTTCGCCCAACACGACAATACTGCCTGTAAGCGCTACCGCCGAGAGGGTAAGGCTGGCGAGCTCCATCATAGAATATGTCCATCGAGATTGAAGGGAAGTCGCAATCCTCAGATTATTAAAGATGCGGAGGCCCCCGATGATGGCCGCCGCCTGGAATAAGCAAAACGTTTCATTAGTCTGCAAACTGGCCAGTGAGAGAGACGGGACGAGGCTTACCGCTAGTTGTGTCTCACCCGCGCAATTTCCTAGAGTTGAAGCCTCGCGCTTCATTTCGCCTCAATCGCACCTCCCCAGTCGCAGCGATCATTCCCTTCCGGTCTGTCATCATCGTCTCGCTGGGTCGCGCTATGCTGTAGATAGGTGCCTGTTTGCGTAGGCTATGTATTCTAGTTCGAGCAAGCTTTTCTCCGACACCGCATCCACAACATGGACACTGCAGTCAACCACGATCACGGCCAGACGCAAGGGCGAGAGTACCGACGATTTGCAGCGCAACCTGGAATCGCACTACGTCCAGATGTTTTCTGACCTGAGATACGAGAAGCATCTTGGGGAAGGCGCTGTTTTTACCGTTGACTTATACAGCGATGCCGAAGGATCAATGATGTATGCCGTAAAACAGCATAAGCGGCTGGGGGTGTCGAACAGGAACATAGTGCCGTTGGAGAAGTGGCTGCCATCAATCCGGCAGGAGATCGAAGTGGCGAGCCTCGTCCCCATTCGCTCTAATCCAAACGTGGTCGACATCCTTGGGTGGGAGCTGGTGGATCGAGCCGGAGTGTCTTTCCCAGTCTTGTATGCCGAGTACTCTGAATTGGGACCTGTGGACGCATGGTTACGTGCAGGGAACTGCATTACCGGTGACGAGAAAAGGGAGCTTTGCAATAACATCGCCGCAGGGCTGTCGTCGATCCATGCGTGCGACATGGCCCACGGTGACGTGAAACTCAGCAACATGCTCCTCTTCCCGCAGAAGCACGGAACCAGGAGATGGGTTGCCAAGGTCTCTGATTTCAGCCATGCAATTTCTGGTGTCTCAACGCGCCGCAAGTCAACGTATCCTGGATCGATTCTCTATAATTCTCCAGAACTTCGTGAGGAGCATAGTCAGATCGAAACCAACAAATTGCCGGCATGCGAGGTGTTCTCCTTTGGGCTGTTGGTTTGGGAGGTTCTCCTGAATGGCCTGCCCTACTGGCACACTGGTTGGCTCCCCGGTGATCGAGCGATTGATCGGCTCCGGTCATTACGTGCTCTTCCAAAGGGCGATCTCCTGTCGCGCGCTCAAAAAGAGATCGCGAACGATACCAACTTGCACCCATCCCTAAAAACCGTTTTCTCATCGGTCTTTGAGCAATGCCTCCAGGACGAAATCCACAAGCGGAGTGATATGAGTGGAGTCACTCAAATGTTGGATATTTATGATACGTATGCGCTGCGACATGTTAGCTAAGGGTGCGATCAAACTGCTGACAATCTCACTCTTCTGTAGTTCAACGATACTGTTAACCGACCCACCATCATTTATAGTTAAAGAATCCCTCTGGGTATGAGAACCTTCCATCTCTCGCTCTTCAATACTTGCTCACGTAGTATATTATCTCGAAGGGTTTCAACCCATGGGACCCCACGGTTTCCATCAAGGAGCGGCAATCAAATTTCCAGGAGCTTATCAGCATTTCCGAACGGCCCAGGGAGCCCCGACACGCTGAGTCTTACCTTAAACTGAGCCGATGCCTTGTAGAAGGATATGGTACGGATATTGACCTGGATGAGGCTGGGAAATACCTCAGATTAGCTGCTTCATATGGCAACATAGAAGCGCGCTTTATCTGCTTTATGGCCTCGCATAAGATACCCAAGTCTCGGACATCCTCACGGCTTCAGGAGATCCTCGCAGTCCGTGACCAGAGAAGTGCCCGACAGAACGGGATCCAGGAAGTCTTTGACACCCTAAGCAGGGTGAAACTGGGTGGTCAGCAAAGGCGGTATCTTAGTGCAGTACGAGCTTGGACGGCGGGCGAGGTTACTTTTATGAACTCCCATGCGATCACCTGTTCGCAGAGATCATACAATTGGGATGACGGACCCGGAATCCAAAATCTAATTCGTGAAACTGTTGAACAGGGAGGCGCTGTGGAAAGCTTGCTTGCCACATTCGAATCCATTGGTGCTATGCTCGAGGAACGGCCCTTACTTGAAGTGTGTGCGATGCTCGGAAAGACAGATCTCCTAGCCTGGGTCATTGAACAGCAGTTGGACGGCAGGAATATAGACAGGATGAAGTATTTACATTCGTGGGTAATGGCCCTTCGCGCAGCGTGTTCGACAGGCCACTCAAGAGTCGTGGAACTTTTACTTGCAAAGTCCAACGCATTGCAAAGGATAAACCCTTCCCGGGAACTAGAGTCCAAGGCATCCCCCCTGCACTTTCTGTGCGTCTTCAAAGACAGCGAGATCCCTTCGATTTCTCAGGCGCTCATACACTGGGGGGTTGACCCCAACCACACTGCTCAAGAGTCTGAATCGAAACGAGTTTGTTTTGCCAGCATTACCGGAACTCCACTACATGTCGCTATTCGATCGCGTTGCATCTCTGCCGTATCCGAACTACTTCGCCTAGGCGCTCGACCTTTCATATCCCCTCCCTTCAGGACTCACGTGGGCTTATCTGCCGCCCAATTGGCCGTCAGTCTTCATCTGCCCGAGATTGTCCAGGCGATCTTCAACAGCAGTCCCGATACGGCGTCAAAACAGGCGTGGGAGCTCCTAGGATCCCTGTATGTCCGTGAAGTAGGAGGAAAAGGGCAATTCGGCAGGTGGATGTTACACGGCAGATACGATGAAAAAGCACTTGGTGAAACGGTTGAAATACTTCTATCCACCTGTGGCCATCGGGAACTTCTTAGAAACGTTACGACGAAGGAGACTGCCATGTTGTGGGAGGAATTGATAGCTCAGCACATATCGGATGCTAAAACAATCATGATGCTACTTAGGATTATGCATCGGTTTTTCACGACGAGGTCATCGCCCCCTTCCATTCTTCTTTTGGCTTCCGAGGTCTTCCAATCGCCGGATATACAACTGCGGTTCCTCCAGTACTTTGTGGCGCGCGGTTTTTTGTCCCTCATTGGGGATGAGGAAGTGACCCTGATTAAATCATTTTTCGGGCTCCTAACGTCGGCGGATTCACCCGTCAATGAAAGCCCCAAGTTCGAGAGCCGGATATCTCAAAGCAATTGGCTGTTGTCCCTGAAATCAGCGCCTGACAGAGCCATGCCAACACCGGAACAGAGGAATATTGTGGGCATTTTGGAGAAATTCACGAAACATGGATTGGCCGTCCAGCCTTTGGAACTACCAGAGAGTGTTCTCCGTGCTAAGAAGATTGTTTCGAATCTCCTGACAAAGCGGGTGTTGTCCTTCAAAGATTTTAACTCCCCAGATACAATCTCCCCGCACGACACGGTGAAATCATTGAAATACTACCAAGCGCGTTCCGGGGGGCAATTTGATCTTAAGCCAGGCGACGCATTTTTAGTAGTCGACATCTGGAGTGATGGTATGGCAAGTGGAATTCGCCTTAGCCACGAAGGCGAGGACGTTAATGTCTTATCCGACCTTATTGGAAGCCGATCCAGCCTGTTTCAAGGACTCTCTACGAGCATTGGTAACAACCGCACTATGCCGATGGGCGAATTAAAAGAATTTCCGGTACGCTCTGGTGAATCAAACTCTTGAGGCTAATATCGCTCACATAATCCTTAGCTCGATTGTATGTGCCTCAAGAAACACTGGAGAAGGGCTATAGACATACACCCAACCAGCCCCTTCACATCCTCAGCCCCTAATCCCGAGAGGCTCTCCCTGTTCCCAGCCCCTTCTACCACTGGACTCTCAGTACCCTTAGCCCCTAATACAACTAGGCTCTCCACTGCCCCTACTGCCACTAGGCTCTCCGCACCCCTAGCCCCAATCGCAACCAGGCTCTCCGTTCCCACAGCTCCTACTGCCACTAGGCTCTCTCTGCCCCTCCTCACCGCAAGGCAAACCAAAATCAATGCTAGTATTAGCGAACCCTTAGCCACAAAAGAGCCCCCAGAAAGTAATCTCCCGACCCTATCCGGATGGTCGCAGAATGGCCCCACTGCCAGTATATCACCCCAGGTAGGGAGTGGAAAGTATTTGGGGACCATAAAGTACGAAAACCCCAATACTGACTGTTCCGCACCGTAACCTAACATTTTAACCAGGTGTGTCCTAGTGGGCGATAGCTATTGTGGCAAAAGAGAACTTTTAATCTCATACACGACTGACAAGGCCCCTTCCGAGTACGTACCGACGGTTTTTGACAACTATTCAGTAACCGTAATGTAAGTGAAGATCTAGCGGCCGTTAGTTTGACCACCTTGCCACTGCTATTTTATAAAATTCTCAGCTTACCTGCCGTTCGGCCACCATAGGGCTGGCAATGATCGCGTGACCCTAGGGCTCTATGATACAACTGGACAGGAGGACTACGATCGCCTTCGGCCCCTTTCCTATCCACAAACCGATGTGTTCTTGGTTGCTTTTCTTGTCTCGTCGCCGGTGTCTTTCGACAATGCCTGCGAGAAGTGGGTACCCGAGGTAATACGCCATTGCCCCGGCGTCCCATTCCTGCTTGTTGGCGTGGAACGAGTGGACCACGAACCCCTCTATCCCCCGTCGTTTGTCTCCGCCTCGGAGGCGAAGCAAGCGGCAAAACGTCTCGGAGCCTTTGAGTACGTTGAGTGTTGTCCCGCAACGAAGAGGGGATTGAAGGACGTGTTCGACTTAGTCAGTATAGAAACTCACCTTGCTGATTTCCTATTAACGAGACTATTAGGCAATAACAGCAGCTCTAGAGCCCGAACAACCACGGAGAGTAAGGCGACGAAGATGGTTCAGGGGTGACTTATTTATCTAATAATACCAAGATCATATACGTCGATTGGCGATGGTCGGTGTCGCCTCACGGCTAGAGCGACACCTAGCTAGCTGAACACGAGCACGCCAGTGCCCGTAGGCAGCCGAGGTGACTGTCGCCTCAACACCATGACTCACCATGGTGGCGATGCTCGCGGAGCGGCCGAGGAAGAGTCTTGACAATGCTGCGACGCAGCATTGTCTCGTATATTTTCTATCTAGCATCGTGCCTCTCACTTCCAACCATCCTTCAACAATATACACCAACAATATTAAGTGATCGGTTTGTCTCTTTACCTCTTCGAAGTGTATATAGCTCCTGATCAAGATAATTATTATCCAAAAGCTCGCATTGATAACGTTACTCACCGGGAGGTTGAACACCACCGGGAGGTTGTACACTTCTGGTCCGAGTTCTAGCTACATGGGAATTTCACGGCATAACTACAATACAATCACTCATATGATCATCCTCAAGCTCTACTGACCCCTCTTGCTCCATTTCCACCTCATATGGCAATGGGCTGCACCTTGACCACTTGCTTGCCTGCAACCTAGCACTCCTACCCCCCTGATTCTGTTGCTCAAATAAGTCCAATACCTCTCCAAGTGACTGAGAATCTCTGCCAGACTGTTGTTTTTGCTTTCTAGATGCTACAGCTTGTATTTTCTTGTTTTCTTCAAGCAGTTCTTAACTTCTTTTTCTGCTAAAACTACTTAAGTATAAAAAACTAGGGACAATTGCTCGGATGGCACACTTTCTCAATTTATTTGCCGCAATGGCACACTTTTCCCATCTTATTTGCCCGGATAGCACATTTTACTTCAGGCTACATATACATGCATATGCGGACTGCTTTCTTAAGTCCACAAACATTTCCATTCTTTTACATCGTCAACTACAATGTCTTTAAGTTCTATTCCGGAACCGCTTCAACTTGACTTTGAGTCCCTACAAGCTGCACGCTTTGCTATT
>JAJDFF020000590.1:0-13425 GCA_021527025.2 Geoglossum cookeanum | reverse complement strand
GTCCGCAGGGCGGCGGCCCCCAGCGCGACGGCTTTCTCGCCCTCCGGGTGCAGCATCAGGTGTCCCGCCGTGGGGGCTACCAGGATCGGATGGTCCAGCTCCGTGTCGCCCAGAGTCAGCCGGGTATGGGCACCCCGCAGGTCGGTCAGCAGGCGCGGCTCGATCTGCCATCGGGTGAAAGCGGCGAGGTTTTCACGCAGTGCCCGCTCGTCCGCCGAGCCTCCGGAGAAGTAAGCCCATGCCTGCGGATCGACAAACTCCGGAGCCAGTCGCTCGTAGTCGCAGAGCGCCACCACATCGGCCGGGATTTCCTGGAGAGCGGGACGAAGAGGGGACATGGGTCAGCGAAATTTGGCGGGCGGCAGCAGTTTTGTGTCTCGGCACGCCTGTCGAAGGTGGCTGATGCGTCCCGCTTCAGCACTGGAAGCTCACGACCGCAGGTCGCTGATCCACCCTCTCAGAATTGCCACGATTCGGTTCATTCCGCCATGCCCCGTGATTCCAGCAGCCTGCGGCTGGCGCTCTAAGTGCTGAAGCGGGACGCATCAGCCACCTTCGACAGGCGTCGGGCGGCACGGTTTCTTTCCTCAAGCCTCGTTCTTCTTGCCGAACAGCCGCTTGAAGAAACCGGCGATGGCGACGCAGCCCATGATCACGAATTTCTTGCCCGCCAGGATCGCCAGCCAGATGCCCTTGAAGAGTCCGGTCTTGGCCGCCACGGCGGCGCCGCCCAGCACCAGTCCGGCCAGGCCGAGCTTGGAGACCTTGTCGGTCTTCGGGTCGAAATCCAGGTAGCGGTGGCCCTCGTTGAATTTGGCCATGCTGACGATCTGCGGAGTCGCCTTCTCCACGTCATTGAGGCGCTCCATTCCGGAGACCGCGTTGAGGGAAAGGATGCCGCGACGGCCGAGCACGCGCATGTCGTAGTTCAGCGAGTTGCTGCCGCCGCCGGCCTTCAGGTTCTTCGCCCAGTAGAGCACGCGGTGCTCCTTGTCATAGTGCGGAGCCAGCGCCCAGCCCTCCAGGGTCAGGGTCTCGTAGCCCTGCTTGGTGCGCTCCTCGTTTACCGCCTGCTCGTGCTCCTTCAGCGTTTTCAGGAGATCGTCGTAGTTGATCTCGTCCGCGTCCTTGTCGGAGACATAGCCGCTGTCTTCGAAGGAGGCGACGATCGCCCAGCAGTCCGGGTTCGCCAGTTCCTCGCCCTTTGGCACCACCATGCCCAGCACGTTGGTCGCCGTTCCCGGCGGGTTGCCCCACAGGTCTTCCAGCACCTTTTTGGAGTCGGACTTGCCGATGTAGCGGTAGCCGTCCGGCAGATTCAGCGTCGCCATGCCGCCCGGTAAAGGGGCCGAGTTCTCCGTGTAGGTGATGCCCTTCAGGATCGTGGCGACATGCTGCTCATACGCGGTCTGCATCTCCTCCTTCGACATCTCCGGTTTCGGAGTTTCCTGGGCGTGGAGGAAGGCGAAGCAGGACAGCAGGGTGAGGAGAGTGGCGGTCAGGCGCATGCGGCAGGGTATGCCTTTTCGCAAGTTGTCCGACAAGCCGGATATGCTAACAACTCACGGCGTGGTGCGCCACAGCCAGCGCAGGGTCTCCGGCAGGATCGCCCCGCCATGCTTGCCGCTGTGGCCGCCGTGACCCCAGACATAGCGGAAGTCATAGCCGGCGAATTTCAGCGCCGCCTGCATCTGCATGTTCCCCAGCGGCCAGGAGCCGTGCGGGTTGTCCAGGTCATGGATGCCGTCCTGGAAGAAGCCGCGGATCGGCTTTTTCGGAGTTTTGCGGATCATCCCCGGGTAGACATCGCCGCCGCGGATATTGGCGAAGGAACCGATCTGGGAGACCACCTTGCGAAAGGAGTCCGACCGCTGCCAGGCCACCGTCCAGGCGCAGATGCCGCCGGAGCTCATGCCGCAGATCGCGCGCTGGTCCGGGTCGTCGGTGAGGGTGCGGGTCTTCGCCACTTCCGGCAGGATTTCGTCCAGCAGCAGGCGGGCGTAGGCGTCGGACAGCGTGTCGTATTCCACACTGCGGTTGTTGGCTTCCTTGCCCGGCGGCGGCAGTTGGTCGGAGAGATTACCCGGGTCGATGAAGATGCCGATGATCGGCGGGATTTCCTTGGACGCGATCAGGTTGTCGAAGACCACCGGCACCCGCTGCTCGCCGGTCGTGTTCACGTAGCCGTGGCCGTCCTGGAAGACCATCACGGCGTATTTATGGGAGGCGTCGTAGTTCGCCGGGGTGTAGACCCAGTACTTGCGGATGGTGCCGGGAAAGGCCTTCGAGTCCTTCCACACGAACTCCTCCACCGCACCCTTTGGCACGCCTTCCTTCACCTGGGAGTCCGGCCCCAGCGCGGGCTCGGGCATCTCCGGCAGCGAGAGGGTGGGGGCGACATCGTCAGCCAGGACGACTCCGGAAAAAAGAGCAAGCGCGAGCAGGTTTCGAAGCATCCGGGGTTAACGCCCCACCGCCCTGCCGCCTTTCATCGCGCGCTCCGGTTGACGGAAAAAGCTGACTGCCTTTCCGCTGGCGGGCAACCCGGGCCGGGGCGAGACTGCCGCAATGTCCATGCCCAAGCCGTATCGACTGGTGAAGCTGAGCTGGGGAAGAGTGCTCTTCGCCGCGGTGGTGATGCTGGCGCTGTGGTACGTGCGCGGGAATGCTTGAGAGCAGAGAGCCGGTGATACTGGCGCGTCTCTGAAGATTTAAACACAGAGGACGCAAACATCGCAAAGTTTTGAAGGAGTGGGGCGTCGGTTTCTCCGTCCCATCAAATTTCCGCTCTCCCCCGACTTGAACCGTAGATCTGCGTGAAGCTCATCCTCACTCCCGCTCGTTCCAGTAGATCACCAGGTTCTTCGTCGCCCGGCCGGAGGCGATGATGTCCGGTTTGCCATCTCCATTCAGGTCCGCGACTTTCATGTCCTCGCACGCCATCGTGTTGTCATCCACCACGGCGTGCAGCTTCCACCTGCTGCCATCCGTTTCAGTAGGGATGTAGAGGCGCAGGCCGACCTTCTTGTCCGGAGCTGCGGGCTCGCGCCAACCGGCCAGCACCTGGTCGTAGCCCACTCCCAGGAAATCCGCCGCGGCCAGGGCGTGGCCGCCGTTCAGGGAGTCGTCCAGCACCACCCGGCTGCCGGACCACAGGCCGATGTCGTCTTCCGGATTCACCACCACGGAGTTCCCGTGCATGGGCTCCACCGTGGTGACGAAGCGGCGGCCATCGGGCAGGTGACCCAGGCGGACCTCTCCGCAGGGCAGGGTGGTCATCTGCGTGGCGGACCAGGCGCCGTCGTTTTCCCGCAGCAGGTGGACGCCCTCCTTGCACGCGACCAGCAGGGATTCTCCGGGGCTGCCGGGCCACTGGATCACCGCGAAGTTGTGCGCCATGTGAAACTGGCCATTGAGCAGAAAAGTCGGCCACTCGCCGGGCTCCTTCTGCGGGCGGTAGCCCAGGAAGCGGATCGGGTCGCCCTCGCCGTTTTTGTTGCCCTCCCCATGCAGCGGCAGGACGGCGAGGAAAGGCTGCTGCGCGGCGTCCCGGACCCACTGCATGCGGTGGGTGGTCGGCTCGCGGTGCTGCTCCTGGGCAGTCCATTTCCCGGTGCGATCCTCAGGGGCGGTTAGAGTGAAGACCGCCCCGCTGTTCTTCGTGTCGCCGGGGTTCCACTCTGCGCCGACGGCCACCTCGCATCTATGGTCGCCATCGGTGTCCCGCGCGGCGATGCAGACATGGTCCTGCTTCGTCAGGGCGCCGGTGAGCGGGTGCTTCTGCCAGTCCGGATTGGAAAACCAGACCGTCTCCTTCGCATCCACCAGCAGGATGTCGTCCTTCCCATCGCCATCCACGTCGGCGATCGCCAGTCCGTAGCCGATCCCCACCTGGGCATCGATCGTCTGGGCGCGGAACTTCGCAGGCGGCACCGGGTCCATGGCGTGGCTGGCGGTGCTGATGGCGAGCAGGAGGAAAGCGGGGAGACGCATCCGGTCAGTTACGCCGCAGACGGGTCGCTTCGCACGGATTTCCTGAAAACTTCACTCCGGCTTCCCGTGTCCTCCTCGTGGCTGGAACAGGGATCACGCATGTTTCCGGATCTCGATCCCTCACGGCTGACCTACCGCCGCCTGGCCGCCATGGTGGTCCTGCTGTGGCTCGGCTGGTTGCTGCCTCTCTGCCTGGCCGCCTGCGTCTTCATCTGGCTCCATGGCTTCCACCCGTCGCAGCGGATCGAGCTGCGGTCAGCGGCGGCAAATCACCGTGCCTTTGTGGAAAACGCCGGCTTTCTGGATGCCGCCTACCTGCTCCAGGCCTGCGACTGGCCGTGGACCTTTTCCCGACCCTTCATCGTCGCGAATCTCGCCTCCTGGCCGGAGCGCTACCACGCAAGCAGCTCCCATTGGACCCGGGACGGCTCGGCGGTGGTCTTCCGCATCCAGCCCACTTCTGACCCGGCTGTGGAAATCGCCGCCGGATACGACTACCGCGAGCACCGTGGTTGGGATGACTCTCATCCTTCGGCGCGCCCGCAGGAAATGGAGCGCTGGCTGGCGGAGCGGGGCGGGCTGGGGCCGGATCTCGGCTTTCAGGACTGGAAGTGCGAGGAGCCTGGAAGCGAGCGGGACTACCCGCTGACGATCTGGCTGGCGGCGGCCGGAGGCTTTGGCATCAGCCGCCAGATGCTGGTTCGTCTTGTAAAAAACCGGTTTTGCTACCCAAAAAATACCCTGTTAGAACCTGAATGACGGAATTTCTAAAAAGTTAGGACCTTTAAACCTTGATGGCCGACGGAAATTTACTACAGTCCGCCCCGTGATCGGGGGATCTCAATACACCGGGGAGAAGTGCAGGGACGCTGCACGCACCCAGCCGTTTGCCATGGGCATGCTCGGCATGGGATCGCTGTCCGTGTTCATGATCGGTTGCGTGCTTTTCAGCGGCACACTGGCCAATTGGTTCGCCCCCGGCCTGATCGGCGGCGGCTGGCTCGGTCACGCCCTGCAGCTCTCCGCCGGCACCGCTGTCATGGGCGCGCTGGTGGCCCTGCTCGGAAATGTTTTCCTCTGCCGCCATGCGATCCGCTGGGGCGTCTTCATGCCGCTGCTGGTGCTCATTGTCGGCTCCCTGACCGCCCTCTTCGCCGGAAATGCCGGAGCGCTGGGGCTGTTCCTCAGCGTCCCGCTGCTCAGCGGCGTCGCCGTCGCCTCCGGGCTGGTGACCTCCTTCCTCGTCAGCGGCCCACTGACGATGGCAGTTGCTGAGTGATTCACGATCTGCCGTTTCCTCCGGGACCGGCGGCTACTTTTTGGGGTCGAGGCTTTCCCGCCATCTGGCGGCGGCACCCGGGTCGGCGATGGACCAGCTCGCATCCAGCCGTTGACTGGCCTGCTGCCGCAGAGCCGGGTCGCCGATCTGTTCGACCTGACTGGCCGCCTGAGGATACTTCCCGGGCTTGAACATGGCCGGCAGAGTCGTGACGGCCAGAGCATCGCGCTGGGGAGAGCCCGGCTGCTCGCTCAGCCACCGGAAGGCTTTGTCGGGGTCCTTTTCGGACCAGATGGAGATGGCCTCCTGCAGGGGTTCCGGGACCTTGGCCTCATCCGCATGGCGTTCCATCCACCACTCCAGTGCGGGGCGGTCGTATTCCCGCATCACGGCAGCGGCAACGGCGGTTCCATCGACGAAAGGTCGCGACTCCGCAGGCACGGCCCCGGACTCCAGATACCCGCGCAGGTCCACCAGGTAGTTCAGCATTCCCACCGCATCTCCCTGCGGCCAGCCGCCGAGGAGCACCGCATTCAGATAGGCGTAGTCCGCGGCGCGACCGGTGCTCTTGGCGAAGGCGATCAATTGGCTGCGCATCCCGGGATCTTCGGCATACAGCGCTCCCCAGTGCGCGAAAACGCTGGCGGCGGACTCCGGGGTGGCTTTCCGGACCGCGTCGGCAGCGAGGGTGAAATCCCGCTCCGCCAGCATCCCGAGCACCGACACGCGCAGCTCCTCCCTCTGATCTGCCAGGGCTGCCGGAAAGCCGGGCGAGTCGAGCCAGCCCAGCGCCGTCGCAGGATCGTCAAGGCCCCAGGAAAGGAAGGCCATGGTCGTCAGCCAGCCCGCCGGAGGGCCGGCTTTGGAGTCGAGCGAAGTCAGGGCGGCAGCCGGGTCTTTGGCGATCCACGCCCGGCCAACCAAGGCGGCGAGCGTCTGGTCGCTGAGGGCATCGATCCCGGAGAAAAGCTCTGCCAGGTCCGCTGCGGAAAGCCCGGCGAGGATCTCATTGATGCGGGCGATCGCTTCCGGGTCCCAGCGCAGATTCGGCGAGGAGCGGGCCAGCACGGTCACTCTCCGGATGGCATCCGCTGCCCGTTCCGCCGTCTGCTCTGGCGGGTGAGGACGTGATGGGAGAGCGGGGGAAGGGGAGACCATCGGCCTGCTCACGGGCACGACCCCGGAGCGGGCCAGACCGCTTCCGGCCCAGTAGGTGCCGGTGAAGAGGACCAGCAGCATGACCGGGCCGCGCAGTGGGCGGAGAGCTTTTTTAACGGCTGGCATCGGCTGGAGGAGTGGCGGTCTGGGTAAGTCTCTCCTGGAAATCCGCAGGCATGGACGCGAGCCATTGTCCGGCCTCCTCCGGCTGCATCTGCTGCCAGGCGCGGAACTGCTTCGGCAGGCCGGTCTGCGTCTTCCAGTCCGGATGATGAAGCTGGCCCTGCACGATCTCTGCGGCCTGGGCGCGGACACTGTCTGCCAGCAGTTGTGGCTGCCCCTGGCGCAGCGCCCAGTCCGCGGCGGCTCCGGTGGAGTCGTTGAAGGCGTAGTTCGGAAAAATCGCGTTCACGATCTTCGAGCCTCTTTGCCGGTCGTTCGTGGCCATCCAGTCCAGAGCTGACTGGGGATCGGTGCGCAGCAGATTCGTGGCGAGCGCTTTTTGAAGCGTTTCCCGTTTCCCGGGGGCGAGGCCGAGCTGTTCGGCAGCCGTCAGGGCCGCCACACCGGGTTCCCGCTGACTCCAGGCCCTGGCGAAGTTTTCCAGAACCCGGTTGTCGAGCTGGGTTTCCGGCCGTTTCAGGAAATCCTTCACCGCCTCTCCGGTGGCGCCGCCATCCCGGGCGAGCCGGCACAGGGCGCTCTCCAGGGCCTGGGGAGAGATTGCCGCCGTCCGTTCCAGGCAGTGGTCCGGGTCCTGTCGGGCGAGAAATTCCGCCGTGATGCTGCCTGCCCATGTCCGCACAGGGCTGTCCCGCTTCAGGGCGGAGGCCCACTGCATCGCCGCCTCCGGATTGCCGGCCAGCCATGCCGTCATGACCTGGCGGATCACCCGCTGGTCGGAGTAGGGAGGCTTTTCCGACTGCTCCGCAGCGGTGAGGGGATCGAGCTGAGCCCAGCGATAAAAGAGCAGCCCTGCCAGCGTGCCATTCACCGTCCGGCCCAGATCCAGCGGCAGTTCCTCCAGATAGCCCTGGACCTCCGCGGCGCTCATGCCCCGGATGATCTGCCAGCACGCATCGGCTTCCGTGGCGGCGAGTTCGGTGCGCCCGGCCCTCTTGCGCAGGGCCTCGAGAGCGGTGATCGAGTCCGGCGGGGCGACGAAGATCCGCTTAACCTTCCTCGGCAGGGAGAAGCGCGCCGGCCCCGCCGCCGTCATGCGCTCGCTCTGCACCTGGTAGCCCAGCCAGCCCGTCAACAGCGATCCGCTGAGCCCCAGGATAAGATAGGCTTTTCTTCGCCACACAAACTAACATCACGAGCTAACTGTGGCATCATGTCGATGAGGAAGTGCGCTTCCTACTGCGGCGCGTAACCTTTCTTCCACGTTTCGGCGGCGGTGGGGTGGGACTCGTGCCACAGCAGGTAGAGCTTGGTCGCGGCCTGCTGGCGGATCTCCGGGTCCTGGATTTTTTCGAGCATGGCGGCGGCTTTGTCGCACTCCACGGCGGTGGCGGCCATGGCGACGAGGATCGAGGCCTGCAGCGCTTCTTTCTGCGGCGACTCCGGTTGTTCGGCCAGCCACTGCTCGGCCTTGTCCGGGTGCAGGCGGCCCCAGTTGCCGAAGCCCTGCTGGAGGGCCATGGGGACCTCGGTGTCGCTGGCGTGCCTCTCCATCCACCACTCCAGCGCGGGGCGGTCATACTCGCGGGAAATGGCGGCGGCCACGGCACTGCCTTCCACCAGCGCGCGGGAGGCGGCGGGCACGGACCCGGATTCGAGATAGTCCTTCAAGCCGATCAGATAGTTCATCATTCCCATGGCATCGTCCTGCGGCCAGGCGGTGACCAACTGCCGGTTCAGAGCGGCGTAGTCGGCGGGGTTGGAAGAGCTCTTGGCAAAGTCGACCAACTGACTGCGCATGGCCGGGTCGCCGCCGTAGAGAGTGCCCCAGGAGGCGAGGATTTTTTCGCGCATCGCATCGTCGGCATGGCGGCAGGACTCGGCGGCGGCAATGAAGTCGCGCGCCGCCAGTTGGGGCATGACTGCAAATCTCAGCCGCTCGCGTTGCGCTTTCAATGAGGCTGGCAGATTCTCAGAATCCAACCAGCCCAGGGCCGCGGCGGGGTGATCCATGGCCCAGTTGTTGAAGATCATCCGGGCGAAATATCCCTCCGGATCCGGATCTTTTGCGAAGCACCCCACCATCGCTGCCGTCGGGTCCTTGGCGATCCAGGCTCCGGCAACGCTCACGGCCAGATACCCCGGCCGGTCGAGCTTTGCGTAAAGATCCGCCAGATCTGAGGCGGACAGCTTCGCGGCGAGTCCGTCCATCTCCAGCTTCGCATCCATCGAGAAACGCGGAGAAGTGCGCCCCAGCTCAAGCAGGCGCCGGACGATCGCCTCCCGGTCCATCCTGGCGGGCGTCCCTGGCCTTTCCCCGGAGGTGGCAGCCGGGTTGATCTCCTCTTCGACCGGCTTCAGCGCCACCGGCCGGTTCTCCAGGGGCAGGAGCCCGGCGCGGGCGACCCGCTTTCCTCCCCAGTAGGCGACACCGAGGAGAACTGTTAGAGAGCCGAGAACCAGCGTGCGCTTGAGAAAGTGCTTAGTGCCCGGCATCTGATGAATCGGTCAGAGTTTTGCGGAAATCGGAGGGCAGGGTGGCCAGCCACTTGGCTGCGGCTTCCGGCTCGGCTTGCTGCCATGCCTGGAACTGGGCTTTTCGACTGGAATCCGGCGCATCGACATTCGAGTAGAAACCCTGGCGCAGGGCGGTCAGCGTTTCGCGATCGAGGTTTTGTTCGATCAGGGCGCTCTGTCGATTTCGCACCGCCCACTCCGCAGCCTCGGCAGGGAACTTGGAGACGTAGGACTGGTAGAGACCCGCCCTCAGGTTGTCCGCGTTCAGATCTCCGAGAGAGCCACTGGCCTCCTGTTGCTGAGTCCAGGCCAGCGCCAGTTTCGGATCGGTGGCTCCCACGCTCTGGACGATGTTCGCCCGGATCGATGCGGCTCTCTCCGCCGGAATTTCGAGGTGATCGATTTCGGCGAGGAGGCCTTCTGGATCGGACGCGGCCCACTTTCCGATGATCACGGAGGCAACCATCGGCCAATCGCTGTTCCTGATGTCCCCCTGGCATAGGATCTTGAACCTCTCCGCGGGCGAGTTGGACTGATCTTGAGGTTGGGGAAGCTGGTAGGAGTTGACCCCGAGCAGGGCCATGGGTGAGAGCGCCGCGGCTTTTTCGACCGCCGTCGCTGGGTCCGTCTCAGCCAGGTAGAAGCCGATATACTGGAAAGCCTGCATCTGAGCGTTCCCGTTGGGATCCAGGTGTTTCGCGAACTCCATCGCGGCGTCGGGATCCCGGTGAATCCAGGCGTCAAAGGCCTGAGCCATCAGCAGGTGGACCGACTTGGATTGGCTGATTTCGGTGAGAGCTTCTTCCGGAGCCAGGTCGGCCCAGTGCTGATAGAGCAGGCTGGCGAGCGTCAGATCCGCATTCTTTTCCTCACCCAGCGGCATCTCGGCCAGGTAGCGCTTGATCTGCGCCACGTCGAACTCACGGATGATCTTCCAGCAGGCGGCGGTCTCGTCGGGTGAAAGACTTCCGTGCCCCGCACGACTACGCAGCCGGTCCAGGCTCTGAAAGGCGTCCGGCTTCGGGGCGAAAATTCTCCGCACCTTCGTTTGCAGCGGCAGCCGGGTCTCGCCCGCCGCGCCCCGGCTGATGCTTTCGTCGCGATAGCCCAGCCAGCCCGCGAGGCCGAGGGCGGCGAGAAAAAGGGGTAGCCGGATTTTCCGGAATTTCATGGCGGGCAGAGGGTCACTTCGGCGTGGCGGGAAAATTCTCCGGCAGGGTGGCGCGCCAGGCGGCGGCGGCTTCGGGTTCGAGGTTGCTCCAGTAGCGGTTCACTCCCTCGGCAGCCTGCTGGCGGAGCGCGGGGTCGGAAATCTGGGTGACCCGGGCGGCCGCGCCCTGGTAGTCGGCGTGCATGGCCTGGGCGGTTGCCAGATTCGAGCGGATCGCATCCAGTTGCAGGGAGGCGGGTTGCTCGGCCAGCCACTGCGCCACCTTTTCGGGGTGCTTGCCCTGCCAGTCGTAGAGCGCGGCGGCCAGTGGATTCGGGACCTCGCGGCTGCCGGAGTAGCGCTCCATCCACCACTCCAGCCCGGGCCGGTCATACTCGCGGCCCATCGCGGCCCCCACGGCGGCGGCGTCCACCGCGGGGCGGGCCTCCACCGGGACGCGACCACTTTCCAGGTAGTCCTTCAGCCCGGTCAGATAGTGCATCATCCCCACGGAGTCATCCTGCGGCCACGTCTCCAGCAGGCCTGCATTCAGCGCCGCGTAGTCCTGCGGCCGTCCGGAGTCCTTGGCAAAGGCCACCAGTTGATCCCGCATCGCAGGGTCCCCGGAGTAGGCCTGGCCCCAGAGCTGCAGCTGGCGGCCGCCCTTCTCCGGGTCCATCTTCAGCACCGAGCGTGTCGCCAGGTCGAAGTCCTTTTCCACCAGCCCGTTGATCACCGAAAAGTAGAGCCAGTCCTGCATGTCTCTCACCTCCGGCGGCAGATCTTCTCCGGTGCCCAGCCAGGCCAGCGCCGCGGCGGGATCGCTGCCGGCCCACTCTTTGAAAACCCAGCGCGCGTGGTCCAGAGGCTCGTTCTCCGTATCGCTCAGGCCGGCGATGAACTTCGCATCCGCCAGCGCTGCCTGAAAGGCCGCCGCCGGGTCCAGTTCCGCCCACGCTGCGGCACAGGCCATCGCCAGGTAGCGGTCCTCCGGCAAATGCAGAGTGGCGTGAAAGGCGGCCAGCTCCTCAGCGCTCAGTCCTGCCAGGGCCTTGCGGATGGTGCTCCTGGTTTCCCAGTCCATCTGCAGCTCGGCACTGGCGGCGACCAGGGCGGCCAGGCGCTTCTTCGTGCCCGCGACCACGTCTCCCGGGCCGCTCTGGCCGGGGCGCGGGCGGGCCGGTGGGGCGTCCTTTGCGGAGGAGCGGGAGGCACCACGCGGGGCCGTGGGCAGCAGGCCGGCCCGGGCGATCCTGCCCCCGGCCCAGTGGCTGCCGAAGAGGAACAGGCCCCCGGCAGCCACGGCCAGAGTCGTCGTCAGGAGCCGCTTAGTTTGTGCCATGATCCGGGACGGTGGGTGGGTTCAGGAGATTGCGGATCTCAGGAGTCTGCTGCTGGAGCCATGCCTGTGCTGACTCCGGCTGGAGTTGCTGCCAGCCCTGGAACTGCGGGCGGATCGTCGGCATCATCACCACCAGCGGAGTGCGCGATCTCTGCAGCCACTCGACACGGGAATTCAGCGCCTGGGAAAGCAGATCCGGCTGCTGGTGCTCCACCGCCCAGCGGGTCGTGTCCCCGCCGCAGGTGAGTAGTACGGAAACCATCGTAGCCTGGCTTTCCTTCGCCCCCAGCGCGGACTCCTGCCCCTGGTTCAGCCGGTCCAGCACCTGCGTGGGGTCCTTTTCCGAGGCCGCCATCAGCACGCTGGTCCGGAAGGAGGCGAGCTGCGTGGGCTCCAGGCCAAAGGTCTCCGTGCTCTGCAGTGCCTGCTCCGGGTTCTGCTTCACCCACTGCTTTGCCATCTGGGCGGCGGCGAAGCTCCAGCTGCGCGGATCGCCCAGCCCGTGGATCTGCTCCAGAAAGGTCCGCACCGAGCCCTCGCTGCCATCCCCCCGCCTGGCCAGGTCGCCGACGATTTCCGAAACCGCGTCCGGGAACAACGACTGCACCTGCCCGATCGCCGTGAGCGGATTCTCCTGGAAAGCCAGCCGCGCCGCGACCCGGCCCGCATAGTTCTTCAGATCGCCCCCGTCCGGACCCGCCGCCCAGCGCAGGGCGGTCTCCCGGTCGCGGGTGGCCCAGCAGGAAAAGGCCGCCACCAGCGCGCCGCTGCGGTCATAGGGCGGCTTCTTCGCCTCGCTCATGGCCGTCAGCGGATCGATCTGAGCCCAGCGGTAAAAGAGCATCTGCGTCAGCCGGTCCGCGGTCGAAGCCTGCGGGTCCGGAGGCGGCAGCTCGGCCAGGCAGGCCCGGATCTGCTCCGCGCCGAACTCCCGCAGGATCTGCCAGCACTCCTCCTCATCGGTCGAGTTCATGCCCACCCGCTTCGTCCGGTTGCGGATCTCCAGCAGCCGCGTCACCGCATCGGCCGGCGGGACGAAGATCTGCCGCAGTTGCTTCCGCAGCGGGGGCGGGGCCTTCTCGCCCGACTCCTGCCGCTGCTGCTCGCCGCGAAAGCCCAGCCAGCCCGCAGCGAACCCTGCCGCCAGAGTCAGCGGTAGATCGATTTTCCAGCGTCCCACGCCTCCTATGTGCAGATATCTCTCCGGACCTGTCGATGGGGAAATGCGGACACGCATTGCCTCCCGTGGACCTTTACTTCGTTTTTACCGGGGAGCCGTTTCCTGTCGGGCAGGGTAGGCGATGAATTTCCTGAATTCGATCATCTGGCTCTTCGTGGGCGGATCATGGGCGAACCGATGTCTCCAGCTCATCATAAGATCCTCGGCGGAGGTGGGGCTCATTTTGTGGATCGCCTCGCCCGCATGCTCGAAATCATGGACGGCCAGAGCCTCGGCAGCACTGTCGCAGAATTTATCCCTGAGCGCCGAAAGTTCCGGAGGCAGCCCGGGAGTGTCCAGCCAGGCCAGCGCGGGCCCGGGCTGGCGGTCCGCCCATTCGCCGAAGACCCTGGCGGCGAGGGAATGGTCTCCCGGCAGCCTGGCCAGCACCGTCCCCAGCGCCGCCTCCGGATCCCGGGCGGCCCAGCAGGCACCCACCTTTTGGGCAAGCGTCTGGTCGGCGATCACGTTGAGGCTGGCGAAGACTCCGGCCAGATCCGCAGGGGAGAGCCCGGCCAGGATTTCGTCGATCCGTGCGGAAGCGTCCCAGTCGAGGCTCAGGTCCGGACAGGCAGCGGTGATGCGTTTCAGCTTCTCCAGAGCATCCTTCCATCGCTCCGGGCTGACGACGACCGGCGTGGGTC